>VZTI01000914.1:417234-482135 GCA_013397865.1 Struthidea cinerea
TATATATATATATATATAAAAATATGCATTTGTGAGGACTTTAAGAGCACAACTGCTATTTCAAATACTGACAAGGCCACAGAATGCAGTTGCCACAAGACAACCACAGCGGGAACTTGAGGTGAGCACAGGAGGGAGGAATTTGTGGCAGGAAGGTGTTAATTCCAGGCCTGGTGGAAGCAAGATCTGCTTAGGGCATGATGGTTAACACACCGGACAATGATTCCCTCTGTGGCAAACTGCAGGAAAGGAAGCAATGGTTCATTCCCATATCACCACCGCTTATGGGAACAGCATCTGCGACCACCCTGTGGGTACTTGGAATTTGGGCCTTGTAAAGGCGGTATCCCCATAAAAATAACTCCAGGATCCCCACCACCAGGAAGTCCATGGTGAAGAAGGACCAGGGACATGTTGATCAATCCATGGGTGGTGACTACCTTCTGCTTTCTCTTGCTCTCTCCTCCCTCACCCCCTCCTCTCTTCTATTTCCTTCTATCTCTCTACCTCACATTTATTGTTAAATAAAACCCTTATAATTTACTTTGGCATGAGGTCTCATCTGCACCTTAAATTGGGCAGGGGCATCTTTCACTAATCGGATCATGGCAGTATTTGTATGTACAGGTGTACGGAGTTGTGACTGTATGTACATCCATATTCATCCACTAGTGTATGTACACACCCACACACAGAAAGAAGCCTATTTCTACAAGTTTGAATCTAAGGAAAAAGCTTTGATGGGCTAGAGAGAGCCTTCCCCGTGGTCAGGAGCAGGGTAAGAAACCCAAGGATGCAGGAGATCGCCACTGTTTTCTCCCAGTAGTTTCCTGAGCTGTGGACAGGTCCACACCCCAGGCAGTAAGTTTGCCTACGGTGGTTGCTAAACCAAAACATAGCCATCAGGGACAGACAGCAGGGGAATGCCAGAAGTCTCTGGGATCGTGATGCTGTTCTCCACCTGTGCTTGCAGGGAACAGACACCTTTCCTGCTGGCCTGGTCTGCCTGGCTGAGCAGAGCCTGCCTGCATGGCACTGCTGTACGGGGCCTCACACGGGAACGGCTGGTCAGCAGGAGAGAAGAACTTCTAAATTTGAAAGCAGCTTTCATCTTGATTTCCATGAAGTCAGGCTTGCTTACTATTTGTCAGACCTCTATCCTGTGCTTGCCTTCCTCAGGAGTGACTGGCCTGTCATTGTTTGCACGTAATGGAGATTATCTTGCTGACTGGGGAGCATAGTAGAGTGGGGGGAAGGAAAGAGAAGATGTTTCTTGCCTGCCTTCTTCCCATCTCACACGCAAAGTTCTCCTATTTCTCTGTGATGGAAAACAAAACCAAACCCCAGGCCCCACCGCTGAAAAAACCGAGGATGCAAGTTTTCAGACGGCAGCTGAGCAGTGCAGCTTTATATCAAGTTCGATTTATGGCATCCCAGAGTGCAGGACAATTCCTTAAAACACACTCACAGTCAGGAAAAGTGACTCTGTAATGCCATCTGGGCTTTCCATATTTTATTCTCTCCTTCTCTCTCTCTCATAACATTGCCAGGTTGAGTTTGTTAAGTCAAAAATAATTTTTTTTCATTTCCAACTCAGCTCTGGCACACTCCCCCTAAGGATGGGTCATGCATTATCTAACTCTTACATCACCTTAGAAGAGAAAGATTCTGCCAAAAAAAAAAAGCAGTTTGATCGTTTTCATCCTTACACTTTGTCTGCCACCTTGCAAACCTATGGAATTTCTTTCAGGCAGCAATGTGAGGCTACATAAAATACTGCTTTGAACCTACTTCACCCAGAGAAAATTATTTTTACTAAAAGGCATACAAAAAGTAGAAGAATTGGAATTTTTTTTTTGCAGATGTTTTACAGCTGAGTTGCATAAACCTGCTATTTCAAATTTTTTTTTATTATAAACAGCTCTCTACTGACTGGCTAAAAATATTTAAACCTGAAAACTGTACGACTATATCAAAGGTAAACTGAAATATTTATTTTACTGTGCTGAAAAAACATACAGCTGTTATACTAGCAGGGCTATGCATTGGGTCAATGCAAAGATTTTAACATATTTGCCTAATCACAAAAAATTAAAACCAAGAAAAAATAACTCATTATTTCTTGCTACTTGTAATGCTCCAGTGTGGAACCATGAGAGGAATGAGAAGGAATCAACATTGCAGCCCGGTAGGAAAAAAAAGAGTAATTTCTTAATTAAAAATTATGAATGTAACTTCTGTTGTCTAGAATTCCCCACAGAATAGCTCAGATCTTCCTCACTGTGACTTCCAATAGCTACTTAGAAAGCTGGCCTCGACATCAGTACAATTATGATCTTGCTGGCTAGCTAAAGTGAAGCAAGAGGCGTCTCTTTGTGCATTGAGCCTTTAATTAAGCAATAATAAATGAGATCTACCCATAGTTCTGTGTGTCAGGCTTTGGCTTAGGAAATATAAAGACTGAGGAGCTGTGATTCATGTTCAAATATAATGCATGGTTAGGTAACATCCAAAGTGATCAGAGAGGGGAGCCAAGGTCCTGATATAACCCAACCATTCATCACTTATCAGCTTTAACCTCTTGACAATCAGAGCACCCCTCCCTCCTTTGGTAATAGGTTAATTAATTACCAATTTAGAAGTAATCTTACAAATCAGCTGTTGCCCTTGATAAGAATTAATTGCAAATACTTTTTGGGGAGGAACATATTAAATGGACCTTTCTTTATAAGAAAATATCATCAGGGAGCAGATGAGGAGCAAGACTCCTTGAGTGGTTTCGGAGATAGGAGGATCTGAATCCTCTTCAGTGGGGATGTGGATGACAACAGAACTCATTAATTTTATTTATTGAGGAATTACCGAGATAGTGATAAAACTGTTCTAAGCTCATTTACAAGCCTCCATAGCCCACCCAAGTTCAAATCCCTCTGAAACAGACAGTTCACCCACCCCTCCTTCTGGTGGGGGATATAAGTGCAACCTAGCTCATTTTCCACTGAAATTAGCCAAGATTTTTAATTACCAGAGGATGTGGACCTGATGAAGGGAGTCCAGAGAAGACTACAAAGATGATCAGGATGGAGCATCTCTCCTGTGAAGACAGACTGAGATTTGGGGTTGGTCGCCCCAGAGACCAGAAGGCTCACAGGGAGAACTTACAGAACTTCCCAGTACCTAAAGGGAGCCTACAAGAGACCTGGAGAGGGGCTTTTGACAAGGCCTCAATTGACAGGACAAGGTGGAATGGCTTCAAACTGATAGAGGGCAGGTTGAGATTAGATATTAGGAAGACATTTTTCACTATTAGAGTAATGGGATACTGGAATATGTTGCCCAGAGGAGTTGTGGATGTGCCATCCCTGGAAGCAATAAAGGCCAGGCTGGATGAACAATCTGGTCTAGTAGAAGGTGTCCCTGCCCATGGCAAGAGGGTTGGAATGAGATGATCTTTAAGTTTCCTTCCAATCTAAATCACTCTATAAGTCTGTGATCTTGGGTAGGATTCCTGTCAGTCAAGTTTAGGTATCTGGAAGAAGTCTAGGCTTTTCCTTTAATCAGTGGGAGTCTCTTCAGCCTGTTCACATGGCGAAATGTGAGTGTCCACCGTGGGGTGAGATGAACTGTGGTATAAAATTCAGTCATTGGCCTGTTTAGCTACCCACGGAATCTAAATCAGCCTTGGGTCACATGAAGATATATGAAAATTGTAGGCAGACCACTCTTTTTGGATAGAATTCAACTTGACCTTTTTACCACGCGTAAACTTTTTTTGCTGTGCTGGTGACATTAGAGGAAATAGAGGAAAACAGGTACCTTCCAGGGTGTCTGCTTTAGTATGGAAATCATCTTGCAAGTGCTAATTCTCTTTGTGGACCACAGAGGTTGTTTACAGATGTAGGTAACACGGTGTCTACACTTGCTAAGATGAATCCCAGACTAGATAGTCTGGCTACCCTCTGAACCAATGCCAAAGTTTCTTTAAATAAATAACTTGGACATCTAATGTGCTTGAAAAAATACTTCTATTAGTCTTTTTGCTGTGTTGAGACTGAGGTCTCGTCGTCAACGACCATAGGCTTAGACTGATATTAGCATAAACCATTACATACAAGGTAATCAGGACAGCAGCTGATGTCAGACTGTATTACTGGGTTCCAGAGCCAGATCTTAAAACAGCCAGCCTCTTCTAGCTTTCAGAGGCTTTGAAACAGGAGACCCAACCCATCAACAAAACAGGTACCACCTATACAGATTTCATTGATCTAGGTCTGAACTGTTCCAGAGTTGGAAGGGCTTTTCACAAGTAGAGTAGTCTTCTCTAATAAGAATTCAAACTCCCTGGACCTCCTGATGTTTATCCATTACTAGAAAAATATATGCTTCATTTCCCATTCCCATTAACATGGATAGCTGTGGCAAAGGTGCCCGAGAACCAGCAGGTTTATAGATCTGTAGCCATATGAATTATCAGCAAGATGCTTCAAAGCCACTGGAGTCCGATATTTACATCTCCTGCACGGAGCCATCATGAAGTCCATGCATCACTTGAGTCCTACCTAAGCAGTCAGCCGGGCTCTGCTCCCTCATATCCTGTGCTGCAATGAGATCAACCCAAACTGTTGTAACCATCAGCAATGTCTGGCTCAAATTTTCATGGGGAAAAAAAAAAAAATTGAAGATTGGTTCTTTTTTTATGGTTGAGAGTTTTCTTATTTCTTAGGACAACTAACTAAATAAAACGAGTGGCATATAGTAAAGTCTTATACCTCAATATTATATTCCCTCACTGGGTAATTATGTTGTGATTTTTTTCCTTCCATCACATTTTGGTGTTTTGTTCGTCAGGAATAACCGAAAATTCTTGCAAGAAAAATCTGCTAAAAAAGAAAATTCCTCAACTTCTGCAGAGAAAATTGAAAGGAAAGCAAAAACCGCAACAAAATAATACCCCTCCCTTCTATAATTTGAAACTAATAATAATTCAATAATTTTAAAACAGGACATATTGGGTGAATGTCACTAGAAAATTACTTTTTGCTTTGAAACTGTTGTTCATAACTAAACTACGATTTAGTTAATAGTCTGAACTCACATTTGTTTATAGTATGATGAAAAGAAAACTAAACAGTTTAAACTCATGATTTTAAAATATATTCACCTGACCCAATCTGATTTTTGAAAATGTTTATTTGCCACGTTTTCCCAATTTCACTTTTTATCACAACTGGAACAAAAATATAAAATAAAAAGCAACCTCAAAATCTCTTCTCCAGGGGGGAAAAAACCCAATTCCCTCCTAACTCTGACGTGCCACTTCCCAGTTTCAGATATATAATTAGAACAATATTATTTATCCTTTCTTCTGCTAATGAAGATTCTCCTTTATCTCAGTGGTAGGGGATGGTGTTTGTGCTGCAGGAAAACCTATTTTTTGAGCCTTCCTGTAACCATGAATTTCTAAGTGGCCACAGAAAGAAGAGTAAGAATCACCAGGAAGTCACGGACACCAGTGGGTCTGTTGCAAGAGCATTTGCTGCTATGAATATGAGCAGCATTGTTTCCATTTCTAACTGCAGCACGGCTCCCAAAATGTTTTCCCTGGAGCCATGCAAACCTGTTGTTGCAAGGAAAATGAATGAAAACTAGGTTTCTTAGGTGGTGGTGGTGTTTTATTTTTTTTCAACTTGATCAACACATGGGGCTGAAATTTGGCTGCTATACGTTTAGAGATTTCTGAGCTTTTTGATATACATACACTTAAAAAAAAAAGTAGGTCTCAGATCCAAGAAAACATTTTATTAGTTCTTGGGCAAGATTCAGAGTTTTGTTTCAAATTGGGAAAACTCTGCTGGTGAAAGCCAACATCTTTATGAGTCTCAGAGCAAACAGGGATGTGAAATTAAAAAAGAGATTTTTTTTTATTTTTATCTATGAACCTGTCCGAAACTGGAACATAGCCTTCTCTGAGTAGAATCCCTAGAGATTCACAGTCCCTACTAACCCTTCAGCCCTGCATTCCTCACCAAATAGATGTCATACATCATTTCTGAAACTCAGACTGCAAATGGGAGCATTTCCTAGAGGCAGGAGTAAATGATTCCCCTGATATCTCTTTCTCATATATGGCATTCCACCACCTATTGTCCACTCCGTATGCTTCCTTCTCCCTGGTAATACCCCCAAGAGATGGCTGATGTCCCGCACAATAACCAGAGAATGCATCTTTAATTGGGTCCAGAAGAAACTTTATTACCCTGTAGCTAGCTTCTTTGGTTTTTTCTATAACAAATTATCCTAATGATCTGACCCAGGACCAGATGTTAATTGCAATGGAAAGTAATCAATTTCCTTTACTGAGCATGAACTCATTTGCAAGGTTAGTCAGTGAGCAGATATGGAGTTCTTAATGAGGCAAGAACCTAGCAGACCTTCTGGGTTCCTTGTGTCGATTCCAGGTTTACTGCATTGCACCCATTTTCACTCAACCCTTCTTTAGCCAGGCCACCCTATTAAAAAAAATAGCAAAAAATCCCCTGCAATCTGTCTCTGATCACTTGGTAAGGGATGGAAAAAAAATAATAAAGCAACAACCACAGCCATCTGAGAGCAGTAGATTCTGAGAGACAAAATCACCCTCTGTATATATAAAAAATAAAAATAATAAATACGTAAATCACACGGGAAATTATGGCTAACGGCATGTTGTTTAATAGAGGGTATTATTATAAATATGGGAGATGCTCAAACAACAAATTAAGCCTGCAGTATTCCGAAAAGGAGCTCAGAGGACGCAACCTAAATTCTAACTTGGCTGCTGTCTTCGGTGCTTCTGTGCTTTTGTCTGGGTTTTATATTACCACTGAGCACAGCTTTAAGAGGGAAAGGTTGGGCCATCCAGAGTGATAAAAATATAAAGAGGGGAAGGCGATAGCAGAAGGAGGTATTTAATCTTCCAGTGAACTTCTCAGAAGATAGTTTAACAAGAAAAAGAGCTTTTGGTGGGATTGGATGTGAAGAGTATTTTCCGTCCTGGGGAGGATAAGAGGTTGTGTGTTCAGCAGCCACCAGGATAGCTGTAACAGTGCAACCTCTGGTGTATTTGCACCAGTGGAGCTGAAAATTGGAGTAAACACCATTGTTGTGAAGAGCAATTTAGGCTGTCTACCTAGGGGTTGTAGTGGGGCAACTGCTGCTACTGCTGCTTACAGTGAGTCTCTAGTCTGCCCCTGCTCTGTGAAACAACGTTCTTAGTTTTTTAATTTTTTTTTTTTTTTATTTAAGAGAGGATAACCTTCCCGTCCAGCTCTCTCTAAATTTCTGATTCTAAAGAAAGGCCTCCTGCTTTTCAGCACATTTTTGGTGTTAAAATCCCGTATCCACCATTTTATGTGTGAAAGTGGGCCATAAATTTAAATCAAGGCCTCTTACAAGCAAACTTGGTTTTAAAATATTTAAGAATTAGCCCCACTGCACCAAGACTGAACCTCATATTTCTGTTAATCAGGAAACCTTAGCTACGAAATCAAATAGTATTTTCTCATGGGGTGATATTCTACAAAATCCTCCAAGGTATACCAGCTATCAGAACAGTCTCTATCCCAAGGATATATGTGAACAAGAACAAGAAAAGCGTGCTACCAGGTGAGTGGTAACAATGCCTGGGACAATCATTCACTTGCAGAAGGAAGTGTCTCACATCTACAGTCCCAGTCCAAATGATTCCAAATGATTGGAAGCCACATTTTTGGGACTGGCGGCACCACTCCTGGGAGATGACCAAGGGAAGCCAGACATGAGGGCAGTGTGCTATGGAGGCAGTGGAGGCAGGAGAGCAAGAGAAATCGAAGGGAAGAATGATTAATCAAAGAGAAGGAAGGGGGAAAAAAACCCACCCAACTCCATAATATATTTTTATACATATCTGTTAAAGTATTTAATTGCAAAACTGAAATCTCAGTGGCCCCCAAAGGAGTCACATGAAGCACTAGTAATTTTCAGTGCATTCAGCTAGAAAGGGGTATTGAAAGGTGCATTCTGCACCTGTCTACATTAATAAATAGTGATTCAGTAAGAGATTTTCTCAGTGATGAGGTCATCCCCATGTTGTGCCTATGTTAGAGACCCCTTCAAAGTGCACACGTCAGGTTGTTCTGCTACGTCAAGAACAGGGTTCGACAAAGACTATAGCTTCCCAATTTGTTTGAGGTGAAAACATCCTGGAGGGGAGGGGGTGAGCCATGAGAGAGGAGGAAAACCTGATTCTCACTGTCATCTCACGTGTACTTTCAGGGACAAAATCTGAGCAGGGTATTTAACATGGGGGGTCTTTCCCACCAAATTAATTGGGAAGGATGCTTATAGAGGAAAATGTATCACCACTCTGACTGAGAAGAGTAAGTGTACATCAGCTCTGCTCACAGCTCTGTGTATGCCCTGGAGTCATCTGAACTCTTGCAACAGGAGCAAACTCACTTTATTAAAGTCCTTTCCTAGCAGTCTTTCAAGTTCTCATCTGGCCTGTTTATACAGTTGAAGTGGAAATCAGAGGATCAAGTGACTATCACAGAATTTTTGAGAAGATGGGCCTGACAACTACTTGTGGTGTTGGGCAGCTGAAGAATTTGGACCATCGTGCTGAAGAGGCAGCTTTGGACTCAGTGAGATCCAGCCCTTGATTCCACCATGCCTCTCTCTGGCTGCAACAGGGTAGGGAAAATTGCCCCTGGGGCTATCAGGTACAGAGCTGCTTTGGCCAAATTAATAACTGCAGTGAGCACCTCAAACTGGTGCTCACTGAATCAATCTTCACCTGGATTTTGACCTCCTCTGCTCACAACTCTGCAAGCCCAGAGCCCGTTCATCTGCCTGTCAGACTCCAGCACAGATATCTGCATGAGTAATCACTGCAGATCCAAAACACTGCATGTGACTTAAATGACACTTTCTCCCTTGCTTCTCCTTTCCCCATCTCATCCAAAATAACAATGACACGACTGCTATTTTCACCTGCTCCCCAGAAGAGATATCTAAAAGCACTTCCCTGTCTACTTATCACCTCTCCTTTCTCCTCAGACTCGGTCTCTGCACCAAGGAAGAGATGTTTTTTTTCTGGACATTCAGCAAACATGCCGTCACTTCTGTCAGGTTGCTTACAAAAAACTTTTCAGCAGAGGATGTTGAGTGTTACCAGGGAATGCACTAAGTCATTAAAATAAATCTGCAAAGAAACTGCAGGAAATATCACAGGTTCATAACCTGCACTGTGAACCCCAGACCCCACACAAACATATTTTCTTGTTCCACAGAGGGTCAGCTTTGGACAGGGTCAGACAAATTGAGCCAGGCTTATTAGCCTGGGCTCCCAGCCAGTGTGCTGGAGCTCCTGGGAGGGTGCAGAGGCAAGGTGTGGGTGGTGCAGGAGGTGGGAAAGTGCAGATAGCATGGGAAGAGGGAGGTGGAGGCAGTGAGAGGAACCTGGGGCACAGAGTAAGAACACAGAGGATGCGCAGGGAATGAGGAGGAGAAGCACACCAGGAGATGGGGTCAGAGCCAAAGCAGCGAGAGCACATTGAGGAAGAAGAGATGGCAGCAAAGCATGGATGGGGAGACTGCCATGATGCTGGCTTTAGTCACCCACTCCACTGATAGCCAGTGTGCTGGTGTCCCCCCAGACACAGCACTTAGCCAATTGTGCAGTGCTGCATGTGGGGAAAAAGAAACTTCTTCCTGACCCCTGCAGGCAATCAGTTTATGCCCTCAAGCATGAGATTTGATTAGCCTCATTATCTCAGCTTACATAACTGTAAACGTTATTAATGGTAATAAAATTATCTAGCCTGTTTTAATAATACAGCCACAGTATTTCTCTCGATGACCTCCTGTGGCTGTAAATCCCACAGGGGACTGGCACATGGCATAGTGGTTCTTTTTATTTATTCTAAATTTACCAGCCATTAATTTCACCAAGTCACCCCTTGTTCTCCCATTATGGGATGGAGTGAGAAGAAGCGGATTATGTCTCAGTGCACCTTTCCTAATGCCAAAAACAAGTAACTCCAAGTCTGACTAATAAGTTTGGGAGTAGACACCACCAGGCCTTCAAGACTTGGGATTAATCCTCTGTCCCCAGCTGTCAACTAACGTATTCCCATGATATCATGGGACTTGGCCCAAACTCCTTAAAACTCACCATGCAATTAAGGAGATTTAGTATCCTGGATGTGAACTCATCAATTACCTGAAGCCTAAGCTACAATTTCGGCTTCTAAGTATCCCAAAGTAGCAAAACTTCCCTGATCTCTGCAGAGAAGCCTTGCCAAGGGATTTGCAGCACCACTTAGATTTCAGCCATAGTATCTTACTCCATCTCTGATGTTCTGCTTTCTGCTTTGCAGAAGCAACCACACCACAGTGCAAATCTCCCTCTCCCAGTGGGTGATGCTTCCCCCAGAAGTCCTCCCCCAGTGCATTCTTAAGGAGTGCTCAAGAGAGGAAAAGCTGGAGATGGCTACAAACTCTTCCTTATTTGATGTATGCTTGCTTACTATGAGACGTGAAGGCAACTCCTGCCTTGTCTCATCTTATGCTGAGAAATAGCTGGACAAATCAAATAAAGAATGAGAGAATAACGTATTCCTTGTCTTGCCTGCAGCAGATTGTACCTGTCTATATAATTTTTACGAAAATGCTGAGAATCTGTTCCTGTACTTACACTTTTAAATATAAAGGATGGTATTATGGGACAAAGTTAGGGATAATTTTGAGAAGAGAGGAGTAATAAAGAGTTACTATTCTATTGTGCTTCCCTGTACAGTGCTGCAGTGTTCTCACATAGGATGTGGGGGGAAATCAGAACTTCAGAGTTTTCTTGCAGGAGCAAAGATACAATGAGATAATTCATATTATTCAGGTTTTTTTCTTTTTTAAACTCGGTTCTTCCAGCTTGATAAAAATACCCAATGTAAACATTTGCTCATTGTCACAAATGAGGCTGTCCCTAAGTGACTAAATCAAAATGAACCTGGCTGAAAACAAACAGTAAGGTCAACAGGGAGGTTGTGCTGTATGGGCCCAACATAATTCACAACTTAGGTTAAACCCTTCCATTTCTTGGTTCTCCATTTGGAGAAACCATTTGTAGAGCCCTGCTGATTCAAATGAGAAACCAGGGTGAAGTATTGCTGCAGTTAGTCGGAAATTCTGCAGAAACAATGCCGGGGGCAGGGGAGCAGCAGTGGGGTGAAGGATGAATTTGCTCTGCACACCGTGACTGCAGCATTTGCACAGAGGGTACCATCCCAGGGGCTGTTGTGTGCTATTTTCTCCTGAGGACACCACTGGTTTTCAGCAACAAAAGGTGTGCAAGATCCAGACCTGTTGTAGCCTGAGACTACTCCATGCTCTTTGTAGTTTTGGGAGGAGGGACTTTAGGCCCCTGCCTGAGGTCACAGCTGCTAATATTGCCAGAGGGCTGCCTCCCTTTCACCTTTCACCTGTTCAACCAACAACTCTTTAATGCCAGAGCTGAGCCCAGCCATCATCCTCAGACCAGGCAGAAGGGGAGAACCAGTTCCTCAGTAAAAGCAGCGAGGGACAGGACAGGTCCCACAAACCCCATTAGCTTTCAGAGCAAAGGCAGGTCTGGGTTAGCCTTTTGGAGAGCCAGCACCCTCCAGGCCTTCCTTGTGCAAATGCTGCTCCTCAGTACCACCATGGCAGCTCAGATCTGTGTAGATAAACTCTCCACACTGAAGGCAGAGCTGAATTCCCAGTCCACAGCATTGACCTACTAGTTAAGCACTGCAGTGCCGTTTGCTGGATTCCCAGCGCAAACATATGCTTTCAAACACCAATTGGGATTCTTCTAACAGATTAAAGCTGTTTTCCTTCCCTGGAAAACAGCCCGTGAGGAAGGGAGCTAAAGGCTCGGCTGCCTCACCATGGTCCCTGGCTCAAGAGGATTTAATATTCAAGTCGCCATCCTTCCATGCCCCCTTCCCCTCTGCCCGCCCCTTCCCCCCCTCACCCCCTCCTGCAGACCAACTCCACGTCTGGTGCCTTCCTCCTACCGATTTCCCTCAGGTCAGAAGAACTCTGTCATCAATCCCCCACTGAGACTTATTTCCAAAGATCAGCACTGACCCAGAAGTCACTTGGCACCGCACCATCAGAACAGCATGTGCCGGCGCTGCTGAGAGGAGAATCTCACAGAGACCGGATTCAGGATGCCGGGCCGTCTGCTAAGCACTTGTCAGGTTCCCATATTTCAGAAAGAAGTCTTTATGCGGCTGACCTGGTGACTGGAGGATGTATTTATAAAACAACACGCAAGGGTCAGGCTGGTTGACCCCATTGTGACGCTCTGCATTGCTGAGCAGGAGGGGCCGGGCTGATTCCCAGTGCGCACTGCTCTCACCCAGAGGCAGGAGCAGGGCAGGAGACGGCTGCTCAGAGCTTGGAGATGGGGATGGGAAGGCAAAGGCTGTCAGTGCTGGGGATGTGCTGTGGGATGAAGGGCTATAAGGAGACTGGAGAGAGATGCATGTGAGATACCAGATGAATTCTTCACCTGCTCGTGGACGGGAGGCCCTGGGGCCATGTGAAGAGGAAGGACCTACACATCAGTGTTGATACGAGGTGGGGACTAGGTAGAAAGGATTACTCAGCTCAAGAGCCGTCACTAGAAGCCCGACACACTACAATGTCATCTTTCCTGCTCTGGTACTTCCACTGCTGCTCAGTGGACTACATCAGACACCTCCATCTGATAGAAGAAAGTCCAAGGAAAAGGGAGAAGCAATAGCACTGTGCTGTAGATTTACTTGGTCCGGGAAGCAGCAGGGCAGTACCTATGTGAAGGACAGTTTGTGAGCATAAGCCAAAAAGTAGCTTAGATGTTGTGAAAGGAAGAAAAACAGAGCGCTATGCTACAGCTTAAAGAGGACTTTCCTAAAAGAATAGACTGCACAGGGATTCCTTGGCATGGAGAAACCAGTCCTTCTATATATCCCTTAGTAAGTGATGCCTGCACCCAGCTCATAATCTCTCAAGGCAAAGTAATCCTTGCGAAAGAGGGAGTCTGTTCCACATAAACATCAAGTACAATCAGCAGACATCACTCACACAATCTCTGCGGTCAGAGCCTGGACAAAGTGAAATATTTTTCATCACAGCCCAAATATATCCCTTGGTGCCTGCCAGCTTAGAAAACACAGAGCTTTCCCAAATCCAGGCCACTGGATTGCATCCTGCATGGAGGCGTGGGACAGCTGATCCCACAGTCAGAGCAGGGCAGATAGAGAAAATTGCTCAGCTTTGGACGCATAGATGCCAGCCATGAAGGAAACTTGTGAAAAGAGGTGACTGCTCTGACTGTGCTATCTGAGACTGTCCCTTTTCGCTGCATACAGGGAATCCATGACACAGAGCATCAGTGCTGACTTCATCAGTGTTTGCTGCTGTCCCTAAGCAGTCAAGCACCAAACAAAAGTGATGTTTCTTCAACCATTATCGTGGGTGCAGATCTGAAATTTGAATCACAGCTTTTCACTGCGGTCGGTCAGAGAACGACACATGCTGTTATGGCCCTGTCTTCCGGGGTGGACTAAACACATTTTCGTGGTGATATTTCCCGTTGTCATGCTCACAACTCTGAATTTTGAATCCTCTGAATGCTGTTAAATCCTCAAGGGCTTAAGCATTCAGAAGAAGGGAAAAGGCCACTAATGGGAGATGGAGAAAGAATTAAAAGGAGACACAACATAATGCATAGCTAAACACGAGCGCACACAAACACACAGACAATCAACTCAGTCCTACTTTGAATGAAATCACTCTGGGAAGAACAATTCCTTTCACTCCAGGAAATACTGGGTGAATTTCTCCAGCCCATGTTATGTAGGTCAAAGCAGATTATCACAGTAGTCCTCAGGGCTTTAACATCTATGAATATACCCAGCTGATTGCTGAGCAGGCCTTTGGAGTGGCTTGGTGTAATGTGTGCTGATACTGTTCAGACACAGAGGATGGGTACATGCCTGAGCTAAGAGACTGCATTTTTTTAGGTGTAAGTCGCAATTTTCAGTGCTGAGATGCCGTATTCTCATGACAGCCTTCACTTACTTTCCCAGCCTTCACTGTGGTTTCTGTGCAGTCTGAGAAAGGGATACAAGACTTCAGTGTCACTGCAGATCCATGGGACAGCATTTCTTGGCAGCAGCAGACAAATGTTTTTCCTACCCTTTTCTCAGGGTGGCACTGGTGCTTGTCTGACACCACCTGGGTCCCACACCAGACCTGGTCAGCTGCATGAGCTGGTTCACCTCAGGAACTCTTCAGGAGTTGGACTCAATGATCCTTGTGGGTCCCTTCCAGCTCCAGATATTCACTTATTCTGTGATTGTGATAAAACCCTCAAGCCTGATGAGTGCTACTCTGGCACAGCAGAGAGAGCACAAACATGCAGATAAGGGCAGGGGATGACATTGCCCCTCCCTGTGGCAGCTCGCCATCGGAGCTATTTACTGATATCAAAACATGTCCTTCGCTGTCCTGTCTTAGGAGCTGTGGTGATTGATATGGGGCTGGATTCAGACACCGCTCCCCTCTAACCCAGCTAAGTGCCTCACCAGTGACGGCAGAAGGGCTGAAGATGCTTCCTTTCCCAATGCCTTGACAGAGGATGGCTCCAGCAGGAACCAGACCTGGCATCTGTTGCATGTTGCTTTAGGACCCCGGGCTGTGAGCTGTAGCAGCATGGAACAGACGTGCCTTCTGCTCCACTGCCTTGTCTGTGGGGAGCAGCAGACGCCAGGGAGAGGGGGAGACAGGCACCGCTACAGATTCGTTATCATAAAACACCAGGAGCCTGGAGTCAGGGCACGGGCCAGGTCTGGAGGCGTTTTAATCTGCACTATCCCAAGCATGCTTCCAGCTAATTTTCAGTGTCCTCTTCCCCCTCTTCCCCCTGCACATAAGGGCTGAGTTATCAGATCCTCAGTATTCATCCCACAGTACAGGTAAAACCAACATTAATTTTTTGCTCTCCCATCTCACAATTTCTATTTCAGCACCTCTCAGTATCTTGGGAAACAGCCCTTATACTCTGAGCTTAGCCCACAGGTAAATCCTCAGAGGTGGCTCTTTCCACTCTTCCTATGCCCATTGCTCTAAGAAAATATAATAAGAAAAAATAAAAAGATGCCCACATTAGTATACAGAAAGAGGCAATTTATACAGGCATTAGGCATGCAGTACAAATGAGAGTACAGGAAGAGAAGAGTGAATGGTGAATGTTTATGGAACAAGTTAACAACTGGGAATGATGTTGCATTTTCCATGCAAGCAGACAGACAGATATAACATGGTCCCAATAGGGAAGAATAAATCCCTGTAGTTTGTGGCCTACTTTCAGCTTCATTAATGGAATAAAGGCCAGGAGGCATGATGTCATGAAATTAGCTTCCTAATTAAACATTGCCTTTGCCTCTCTTCCCCTCCCCTCTCTGGATGAAGTCAGTGGCTTTTCTGGCTCAAAGTGCTTGCTATTTGTCAAAGATTGAAGCTCCTTCTGAGCAGGGTGTTTAGATGTCTTTACCAACATCTCAAAACAGCATGACCTACAGTTTGAAGCCCAGAGACTGGAACCCTGTCTTCTCTTCTTAGGACTCTTAGAAAGCCCAAGGACTTCTCAGACATACCCAAGTTCTTTCACACACCTACCCATGCAACTTTCTCCAAGAACCTCTGAAGGAACATGCTATGCATAGCCATTAAGGATCCTAAAGCAAATTTGCTGGCTGGAACCGTTCAATGAACAAGTTCTTGCTCTGAATTTGCTCTTTCATCTCAACTTTTCACATAAAGAAGGTAAGAGCACTCACTGTAACTTCGGACTGTTCAACCCAACTGAGTGATGAGCCTGCCTTGCTAGGTAGCAGGAGATTGGGTCTTTGTTGTCCTCTCCTTATTACCCCACGTCCAATGCTGGTGAAGAACCAGCCTGATGGTGTGAGATGGAAACAGATTAAAAATATGCCTTCCTTCTTTCCTAGACATATACAACGGTATTGAGAAGCTGAGTATCTGCCTCATAAAAAGACACTGGAATCAGGCTGTACACATAATCCCCAATCCCTTTTTCACTGAGAGCAGTGAAAAAGTAAACCCAGAAAAAGTTCTGCTGAAGAAGGAAAGATTTTGCCTTTCCTAATTTTGCAGTCTGTTAATTGGTAAAACCACCTCCATAGTTTGTTCTTAAAGTAGGTGACCCATACACAGAAGAAAAAATAATCGGTATTTCCCCCAATTCTATAATATAATAGTTTACAATAGTAACTCCAGAAAAAGACCAAAGTTCATCACTATCATAAAAAAATTGGACACAGGCTTCCAAATGAATCCAAAGTTTGTGGCAGACAAGTAGGTCCTTGTAAAGTAATATCTTTAGACTAAATCCTTATAATAATTGTAACCACAAGCAAACCATTCTTCTCCTAAGTTTCTGTGCATCCACCACTGGCCTGAACAACTTTTTTACTCTTTTCTGAATCTACAGTGTGGGGAGTGCATTGACCTTTCTCCCAGAAAATGTCCATAGCCTTACTTTGTCCATTCGGCTAAAAATGCTGCAAATACAGTATGGCCATGAATAATAGAGAGCCCAAGAGTAGATGTTGCCAAGAATGGGTGACTCAGGAAGTGGTTCAGACATATGCATGAGAACATTTAGCCCGGCAATTCATCAAATGTGGATGTGTTGCTCATATTTATCATTTTTATTCCATCACGAAAGCAGAATCTACTATATTTATTTAAGAAGTTACAACTTCTGCAGTTCTAGCTTCTTGAATATGACCACACCCCAGTGTGAGGCCACTATCCCATTCTCCTTTCTTTCCTCACTCAGGTGGTATGATGGGAGGTGTACTGATACATCTGTGTGTTATGGCTTGTGGTGTGGGGCAGGAGTGGACAGGAGTTTCAGGTGGGACAAGGCTCTAGTTTGGTCATCTTAATCTCTATATATAGACCCCACAGGCACTGGAACCACCCCATCTTCTAATTTATCACCTGTGGGCTCCCTACTTCCCTTTAAATTCCACGTGTAAAAATGTGGGGATTCAGAAATTAAATGAACTGCCCTGAGAAGGTACATTATTAGAGTGTGGCTGATATTCAGGGACTCAACTTCCCCCAGCCCCAGCTGTCCACTCCCACTTCATGAACCACCCTGGTACTGACAAACTGAGACACCAAGCCAGACGGATGCACGAGGTCATGAAAGGAAGGGGTGATGGGTCTGTGTGCCAGTGATACAAAGCACGAGCTATAGCCTTAACCCCAAAGCAAACATCCTCTCTACCCTGCACCTCTCCTCCTCTCTCCCCTTTCCTGCTCTGCCATACAAGTCCCAGTGTGACACTACTACAGGGCATCCCTGTAATGTATGTTAAGTAAGTGTGTGTCTCCGGGTGCGCTTGTCTCCCATCGAGATGGAGTTATTTTCTCTCACTCGGCATCTTTTGTGCAGGTGCATGCTTTACAAACAGAAAAATCAGCACTCTGCAAAAGTGTTTCTGTTAACATTTATCACCCCTTCCCTTAGTCATCACCACGCAGCCCTCCCGGGGGAATGGGAATGCTAATTCAAGGGAAGATGTAATGCCAGGCCATTGGGAGCCCTGGATTAGAACAACAACATGAGAGAGAAGGAGGAAAAAAGAGAGAGACAGGAAGGGAGAGAGTCCT
This sequence comes from Struthidea cinerea, assembly GCA_013397865.1. Classification (NCBI taxonomy): domain Eukaryota; kingdom Metazoa; phylum Chordata; class Aves; order Passeriformes; family Corcoracidae; genus Struthidea; species Struthidea cinerea. Next base: position 434,986 of record VZTI01000914.1, read on the forward strand.
AAAGACAGAGGCAGAGAAAGAGTTGAAGTCTCATTCCCTTTTATTGCAGCCCCATGCTTTTTAATTGTTCCGCCTGAGTAAATCCTTCCTCTGTGATCCTGTTGTTAATGAAAAAGTCCATTGCGGTCACTCTGATGGCTTTAAGCTTATGCTTGTACAATGGTTTCTTGAATCCCAGAGCTGTTAATATATCTGGAGTGGAGCAGCTGCAGGGCAATCTATTTCTATGATAATGTGTATACAGAGGTTTTTATCTTTTTTTTTTTTTTCTTTGGGTAGGGGGGAATGGAAGACAAGAGTGATTCCTAACTGTTATCCTCCTCTGACTCCTTCACCTCTGATCTTTCTTCTAAATATTTCTAAATGGTCTACCCAGAGCCCCAGGTATTACTACACAACTTCAGTTTTGACAGGCCACTGTTAAGGGCTGAGACTTTATCTGTAACTGGGTGGCATAAAGCTCACTGTTGTCATTGCAAAATCGTAAGTGTACAATGGTTAATCTCTATTAAGGACTATGCTGGTAAAATGAAAATCCCAAGATATCCCAAAGTGCTTTCGAGCTGCAGCAAAACCCCTGGTTCTGAATTCCAGGAGTAAAATGATTTCACCCTCCAAGTGTTCCCATGGTACATAAGGATTGAAATTGAAGTCTGGAGTTTCACCCTATAAAATTGTAAAATGTTACCAATATGAAACCAAATAATTTTGCAGACTCTGTCCAAAACTAACAGCACTCATGTTTTAGGTATCTATGTGTTATAGTACCATGTGGAAACCTATTATAATTTATGCTTATGTAGTTAAATTTAGTGTTTATTTCCCTGCTACACAGGTTGATCAAAAATTATGCTCTCTTTTTCCCTCCATTCCTCTTTCTAATGAAAGTTTTGAAAATTGACATGAAATAAGAAGCTGAAATCTCCTAAAATGTGTCAGCTGCTCCTGAAAAGGCAACAAACCTTCAGCTCCATCCGTCAACTTCTCCCTTTAAAAAGTCAAACACATTTTTGATGGAAAAAAATTAGCTACAGTTTTCTAGTACACAATATTCCTATTTTTAGCAAGAAGCGTAGTAGAGTGAGGATTGCCCTACAAAGCTAAGCATGACGTGTAAAAATAATCAGCACATTGAGACACAGAACTTTGCTGTATTATTTGTAGAGATCCTTTGGATCTAATTTGTATTAAAAAGGAGAGATTCTCTTCAATTATATTCAGCAAAAGCGCATTCAACTTGAAGACACACAATATCTTCTTAAAATTCTGTTGAAAGCAGAGAGCCCTTTGCAGGCAGTAAAGATGTCAACTCATCCTCTTTTTACTTTTTAATATTGTCCAAATCCAAATAATCCAAACCTCAAACCTTATAAGTGTTGGCCTCACAATCTCAATCTTGGTGAAGGGTGTGGCCAAAATACAGCAAAAAATCAAGCTGTTTCCTTTTTTGCTCTTTGGCATACTATGAAATGGATGATTGCTCTAACTTTCCCCTACCCCCATGTAATTATTTAGAAGATACTGTCACAGAAGGGTCAGATAGCAGAAAGCTTGACTCAGTCTCTCACAGACATACGTTTGGGGCTAAAAAGGGCAATGGGTCTTCACATATGTTCACTGAAGAAAAGAACATTTGGAGATCTTACTCAAAGGGTTTTGTGATACAAAAAAAAGTTGTATTTACTATTAAACAAAAACCATGTAGCAATATATATTTTTATTTTCTTCACCTCTACTTACGTATGACAAAGCAAATATTCTTCTAGTAAAGTCAGGAAAATGAAAAATTCAATGACCAGCTTCCTGCAACTATGCATTTTTTTCAATCTAAAGACAACACTGTGTCAGGGAAAGGTCTTGTTTGAGCAGCTGGAGACTTGAAGATTTACATTTTTAGGCAGTGCAAAATAGTTGGCCGATAAGAGCAACTCAGAAAATGAAGGGAAAATTTAATCTGAAGCTTATTCAAATACTCGACCTCTATTTAATTGCAGCCCAGCTAAGATCCTTAAGAGTGCTCTACCTGTCCGGTTGTTGCAGGTTATACTCTACTAATCGTTCCCCATATTGAATTAAGTTGACACTGTATCTGCAATTAAAAATAAATGTGACAGTGCAAGGAAGCAAGAGGCTCTTATTCAACAAAAACAAGCAGTGGTTCATTCGTAATCTTTTGTATCAGGCACACCACCTCTACTGTAGTGAGATGTGCTATGCAGTCAAGCTTCTGTTGACATGTTTTGACAAAATTCCTGTCTTCAGGTTGTTTGCTTGATCCTAGGGAATGAAAGATAGAGCCCTGCTGTTTTATACATTGTATGAGCTCCTAATAAGGAACATGGTCTTTTCCCTGGAGGACTTAAATTAAAACAGACATGACAGAGAATAGGAACAGCAAAAAAAAGCAAAGACAAAAGTTGAAAGGCATCGTTTTCAGTGAAGGCTTGGATACTAGAAACTTTCAAGGCCAGTTCTTTTGATTGTCTGGAAGAGGACAGTGGAGTGTGGTGCAAAGACTGGTTCTGGATAAGGGGACAGGACAGCTGGGTTTGCTGCTGTGTGGACATATCTCCTGGCTCCAAATGAGCTCAGGCATTTGTACCTCAGAGCCCCCTCTGGTGCAGACATTGCTTGGAAATCACTCCCAAGCTCTGAGGTCACTTTGTGCCTTTTGGAAATCTTTTTGAAAAACTAATGCACAAAGCTGGGTATGAATTTTTGTAAATGAAACCAGGGATGGTGACTGGTGTTGGGTAGGACTGAGCTGCAGCACACACTGAAGGCTTGGGGCTCTATTTGCAGCTCAGTCAGCTTTCTCCAGAGGTCAAGTTTTCTGTTCTCTAACAGAGGTACAAAAATTCACTTTTAGAGTCACCATTGGAGACCATAGTGTTTTGATTTAAAGGACAACATCAAAACAAAGATGATAAAATGATCATGGATCCAACTGAGGCTAATATATCTGGCTACTTTAAGGGCTAGGTCTTGGCACCCTAGCTGGATCAGATGGTTTGGGAAAAATATTTGTATTGTTAACCTACTCCTGCCTGGGCCTTGAGTTGAAATGGTGATGCTTCCAGGAAATATGCAGCTGTGTACAAGGAGAACAACCACTAACTCAAGCCCAGATAGTGATATGCAGCCAACTGAACCAGTCTGCTTCCTCCTCCAGAAAAAAAAATACAAAATGTGTCGACCTGATGTCTTGGGGAGAAAAGAAAAACAAAAAACAAATTTACCAAAATGAAAAAAAAAAAAGAATCAAAACCAACCAAACCAAAAAAATAAACCCCAAAAAAGGCAAAAGAAAGCTGGACTCACACCAACTCAGCCTTTACAAAGACCAGGCTTGGCCTCAGCCTTGCTGCAAGACAGAGATGAATGGAACAACTCTCTCTCCAGAGAGCCCTACCAGCACATATCACAATGGTACCAGCTGAACTGCAGATGCTTTGTAGCAGGTAGCCTTTAAGGACCTGGGAAAACAGCCCACTGCCTTATTGAGCTATTACCTCCTATACAAACATTACATTTACAGTCCACATTCCTACCAGAGGCACTGCAGTTTCATTTTGCCTTGCCAGGTACAATGGCTGCTGCTCCCCTCTCGAGCCTTTTCGATTTCTCTGCTCCCCTGTCTCCTCGTCCCTGTTGTCCTCAGGAAAGATGGAATCATGCTGCTTCAAAACCCACTGCTGTCTACAGATCAGTGCAAAACTGTAGGCATATGCTTACATTTGGCCATTATTGTCTGCTCTAGATGAGCAAAACCAGATTAGCTTTGCTCCTACCAGAAACTTTAGACTTTGACAAAGCAAAAGCGTTCCCACCTTCAGTCTAAAGTTACAGTGAATATAACTTTCCACACCCATTGCAAAGCTACACTACAGCATCTTGTCTCTTTAGCTGCTGCAAGAACAGCAAATAATAATGCAGCTTGCATGTTATAATTTTCAATACAGTAGTTGCTGGCTCAGGCAAAGCAAGCAAGGGGGGGGCAGAAAACCCTATAGGATTCTGGGTATTTTTTTCCCTTTTACCTCATTAAGCTTTGCTTCCAATTACATTTTAATGATGCTTGATGTCTTCTGTATGCTAGCATTTACTGCAGTCTCTTTAAATTTAATCGTCTTGATAATGGGTTACTCTGACACTGCAAATTAGGGGCTGAAAGAAACCTTTTGCCACATCCAGGAAAAGCTGTATGTCCACTCCGCAGCCTGTTGCTACTCAGCGAGAAATAACAGGCTGGCATTGTAGTGTTCCCTCTGCCTCATGGCTTCCTGCTTCCTAAATGGTGAATTAGGCTGAACAAATCACACGTGCTGGGTAGGGGGGGAAGAAAAAACCAGAAGGTTTATTTCTGGAAAGTTGTTTTCCACCAGCATGTTTGAAGCCACTTTGGGGGATGGGGCACCATTTTGAGCAGTTTGTTTCCTCCGGTTTTCTCCACCGTCTTTGGGAGCTCTAATGGTTGCTTTCTTGCTGCAACTGGTAGCTAAGGGGAGTTTATGGATTTATTTTTGAAGGCAGTCTTACCTTTTCCCAGCACCTCTCATCCTCATAAAACAGGCATCTAGATAGTATCCACGCAAGCTGTAAACTCACAGCCTCATGTGCAAAGATGAAGAATGTAAAATTAGAGGCTCATCACCCACATATTTTCACACTTGCTTGTGCTGTATTTTGGATACTGCTTTTGCTATCGGTTTATATGACTTCCCATCATCAAAACATCTAATCACCTAGCAACCACTGGGTCAAAACCCTTCCTAGGAGCTGAACACTTTCAGATCCCTTCTCATCCTAGGAGCACAATAAATAGGAAAAAATCTGCAGAAAAGGAAAAGAACACAGACAACAAGAAAGAATAGTTGGAAAGAAGTAAAAAAAAACTGCAACAAGTCATAAGTAAATGTAGTGGTGTATTGGAATTTAGGTCAGGTCCAGGTTCTGCTGAGATCTAGAGTCTCCCTTTCCTTAATGTTTAAAATATTGATTTAAAAAGCAATTCTGACCAAAAAAAAAAAAACAAACAAACCACCAAACAACAAAAAAACAAGTGTTTCAAAGGTGCTTTATGGATTTGGCTATTAATTCAGAAATTGGTTATATTTCCCAGCTTTCTTTTGGTAATTGTTCACCCTGACTAATTATTATTTCACTAGAAAATAACAGAATCTCCAAACCACATGATATCTTTGAGTATATCAGTGGAATAGGTCCCTCTTCAGCCACAGACACAAGCAGGGAAATAGTGCTTCATTAACACATCTTGTTTGCCACAGGAAAAATGAACCCACAGCTTCAGCTTGATCCCTGCCTTCTGAGTGTTCCTCAACACAGAACTCACAAATTGCACTGACAATGGTGCAATAGACTCAAAAAAGAGAAAAGTAGGGCAAAGACTCCAGTTTCTCTCCAGCTGTTATCTTCCACTGCTAATGGAACTCAGTAGTGGAACAGACAGAGTGGTGGAATCATTCTCATTCTCCATCTCATAACAGCACCTCTTCTGGAAAGAGTGGAATGTCTCTGAGATGAGTACACAATTTTGGTTCAGAAGGTGGCAGGCTGGCGCAAAAAATGCAGATACTTCTCATTATGTTTACAGAAAGTAACTAGTTCGCTTAATGGCTGTCCCATTAAAGACAATAATTAAATAGATTATGGAAGCTGAACTAATCTAACAGCCTCTATGACAAAGACAAACATTTATGCTATAAGTCTGATGGATCTCTCTATTTTTTTTTTTTTTTTTACTAATCTTTCCTGTCTTTTTTTTCCTGAAGGAACTGTTCTAGTATATCAAAGACTGTAATTTCAGTCATCTCTGAGGCTCATGGTGGAAGAGATTACTCAAGATGTCCCTGTGGACACCCTGTAAAGGACTAGGTAGCTTATATTTACAATATAGTTCTCAGTTGATAGCTGATTTTTCTAATTGTGACTTTCATAAACTTTAATCTCCATAAAATTGGCCAAACTGCTTACCTTATTTTTCTCAAACTGGGAGAAGGTCTGTACTCTGATCTACTATCCCCCCACCCCCACCTTGCCCTGCTTTCTTAAAGAACCACGAAAGCACAATGAGATGGCTGTGAATAAAAATACATTTGTGAAAGTGTTTTAAATTTCTAAAATTAGTATGAATTTGTATCTGTAAATTGGCAATTTTTCAAGTGGCTCCATCCCTAGTTTTTTCCAGTGCGTAATTTTTACCTCCATTGTTTTCCTTCCAACTCAACTCTTTTATGCTGAAATAAATTTAGAAAGGAGAAAAAAAATCCATCCAAAACTCGCAAACCTTCTGATTTTAACCTTATAAATGAACTTGAAAGAAAATAATATACATTACTGCCAAGATGTCTCTCTTACAAGCAAGCACTACTATTTTAGGGAAGCAGAATGTGCGGAAGGAAAATCCTGGCTCTTCTTCTCAGTCCTAAAATAACCCTTTATATATTTTTATTTTTTTGTTGTTGTTCGTTGGTTTTATTATTTTTTTTTTTTTACTAGGGGTTTTTTTTGTTTGTTTTTAAGGATCTGATTTAGGTTAAGAACGGCATAAAAACCCAGTCAATATCTCAAGGAAAATGTCTCACTTCAAACAACGCTCAGCCTAACACATCTCCATTTGTTCAGCTTCCTTTCCATTTCAGTGCTATTTTAATGGGGTCTCCTCCCTTTTGCTCTAAAATAATCCCCTTACATCTTTAGAATCAATTTCTCAAAGGCCCCAAATGCCATCCTGTTACTTCTCCAAAACCCTCGGAAATGGACTGGAAACCAGAGAGGGTCAGGCTCTCTCTCCAGAGGTTTCAAACGCCTACTGAGTCGAGCAGGCATTTGCGTTATTGAGGAAGGCTATTCTGCTCAGCACGTTTGTATTTCTGTGTAAGTGCTATGCCAAGAACTTGCACGAAGGCATAAAATATAAAATAAAATAAGTGGGGTATTTTGCCCAGCTCTGGGGCCCCCAACCCGATAAAGATGTTGATCTGTTGGAGCGAGTCCAGAGGAGAGTCACTAAGTGGACCAGAGGGCTGGAACACCTGTCCTGAGAAGACAGGCTGAGAGGGATCAGGTTGTTCATCCTGGGGAATAGAAGGCACCAGGGAGACCTTATAGCAACTTCCAGTTCCTGAAGGGACTACAAGAAAGCTGGAGAGAGACTTTTCACAAGGACTTATAGAGACAGCATGAAGAGCAATGGCTTTAAGCTGAAGGAGGGTAGATTTAAATGAGATATTAGGAAGAAACCCTCTGTTGTGGGGGTGGTGAGGCACTGGCACAGTTTGCCCAGAGAAGCTACGGATGCATTCTGTAACACCTCTGTTCTGCTTCCAATGCCAAAATTTACCCCTGGGTTACTTTTCTGGCTTTGGATGAACATGACTCTAATGAAAGCAGCTTTCACCTGGGCTCAGGATCAACACTGATACATGCAAGAAAAGTCACCCTGAATCCATGAAAGTTTTCCTTCTTCATCAGCTACAGAATTTGTGCTTACTTGTGCTATCCATTTCTATTTTGCAAAAAACAACCATCTCCTCCTATTCGCAAGTGGGGAAGTTAAGGGATTTGGCAAGGTGCATTAAATAAATCTGTTGCAAAATTATGACTAAACCTCCATCCTCTGTTCTGGTCTTTTTCCTCTGAGCCTTGCTAGGTGATAAACTGATCTCCTCTCACCTGTTGATCTAGGGCCCACATTCTCTTAATTATCATCTGGGCTGCTATTCCCGTCTAAAATAAATAAATAACTAATGAGGAAAAAGGATTCTTTCTACAGATTCCCACTACCTTGAGTCTCCTTTTTCCTCTCAGCCAGCCCATTTATCATTCAGGGAACATAAATAATTGAAAAGAATAGTACATAAAATTAATTGTAGAAAACACAGGCTTTTAAATTCTCATCTGCATTAAAAAATAAAACAGGGTTGCTTGAGCACTCCATTTTGTAAAGTCACTTCCAGCAGACTTTCTGCATCTGCATAGAATTAGCCACCAGACTTAGCAGCACCATTCATCCTGTGAAGATGTTCTTATCTAGCACCCATAGATCTATATCATAGGAAAGCATTAATTGAATATTTATTGACGAACACCAGAGAGAGGTGAGAAAGAGGCTGACTGAGGATGGAAGAAGACAGAAAGAGGGGGAAGTGAAGTAGGAAAAGTGGGAAGAAAAAGCTTATGCAGCTTTTCAGGACACACTGAAATACTGTATGTTTCAGGACGTAGAGGCATACATTTCAGGGCATCTGAAAAGTTTATAAAAGGACCTGGAGAGAAAGGCTACAATACCTTGTAGTGTTTCCCTCAGCACATCCAGACAGAATGAACCTGTCCAGCACACCCAGTTACAATGATTGCTTCCAAGGGAAAGCTCTTACACCTGCCCTCCACACAAGGAATCAGTAGAGGCAGTGATCAAGCCCACCACAGGACCAGGCTGAATCCTGGACATCCTGTTTTACCCGATTTTCCTAAGGAAACAGGATTTACAGAACCATGCTATGTTTGTTACTGATCTCCTTGTCCCATTCTTTCTCTGCCAATATTTCTTATAGCAGCTGAGCTATTTTAACCAAATTTGACAGAGTGAGAGAAAGAAAATTCTTCAAGACAAAAAAAAAAGACATTACTTTCCATGGATGTTTATGAGACTAGACAGCTGAGTGAAGGAAAGCTTTGTAAACCTCTTTTGAGAGAAAACTGAAGTATGTTCACCTCTTTATATTAGACATAGTGGAATCTACAAAAAGGATGTGATGAGAGAAGGGAGGGAGATTTGATAAGGTGGAAAACTGGGCCGCATTCCTTCTGCTGCACAAAGATGTTATTTACATCATCTTACAACACTTAGCTGCCTTCCAGCCGTAAATAAAGCAACATAACTGATGTCTGTCAGAAGTGTTTTGTGCCCTCTCTTTCCTACCTTCCCCACTCAAGGCAAAAGACTTTGCTCTGAAGTTTTTGTGGTAAGTGTTTCTTATGCGCTGCTGTAGATGATGGGCTGATGAAGAGCAGCTGGAACAAAATGCCTCAGGATACTGTGGAAAGAGGGAAAACTAGAAAGAGAGGTAGAAACTGGGATGAAGCAAAAAACAGGGAATAAGGAAGGGATAAGGTGGTGAGGTTAATATGTGAATTCTGTTTGGGTCAAATAAATGGACTTAGGATCAATGAATTCAGGGCTGTCATTGGCTGTCATCTGAACCTGCAGTTGTGTCACAGGCTTAGTATGGATTGATGGTATCCAATTTTCTCATCTCTCAGGAGCTGGGTACATGTCACGGGTTTTCAGATAGGTGTACAGGGATGTTGGGCTGGAGGAGAACAGCACTAGGATGATTGAGAACAACCACACATTGTGGTTGAAAATGTGGCTGAAAAGCCATTCAGAACCAGACCCAGACCCAGAAGCAGAACCAGAACCAGGATGTTCTAAAGTAATTTACACCAATGATGGTGTATTGCAAGGAGTAATGGTGTGACACCATGAGAAGGTAAAATACAGGAAGAATCATGGAAACGAGATGATTCACTAGGCTCCTGAGAGAAGCAGCAAAGGCTACTTGAGATGTTAAAAACCAAACTAAATAAAATACTAGAAAAGACACATAGAGAGATACTCTCACGTTGTCTTGACTTCACTATGACTCTCCTAGTGACTTTCTAACTGTTGGTGTAGAAACCTAGCCTCCTTCCCTACACACATTTTCTTTTCTTTTTTTCTGGAAGAACTCCCAAACTTTCTTTCAGAAGACATTGAGATTCTCAGCTCACACGCCGCTATTGACAGAAGACCTCAGGTTTGTTTGCACCTTGACTGGGAGTCAGATAATCCTGACAAAAACATTGCAGAGACACGGCAGCTTTGCTCTTGCCAGCAAACTCACTGATGTGTGGCCCAAGGGTGTGTGTGCCACTGTTGTGCTTCTCTTAAATCTTTGTTTTTATAGTGGAGGCATAGCAAAAAGACAGATGATGCCAGCTCCAGCATGGGGGGTGCGTGCCTACCCCTCTCATCTCCACAAATCACTTGGGGTCGTCTCTGCTCATGAGCCTCTGATAAAGAGACGTGTCCCTCTCCATGTTGTTGTCCATGGGCTCAGTTTTGCTCAAAAATTCCTAAGGGTTGCTAGGAGGAAAGATGGTCCAGTGGTTAAGGGCTAACCAAAGGCTCAAGAGATGCAGTCTTAATTCCCTCTGTGGTTTCAGGCAAGACACTTAGCCCGACGTCCACACAGCAAAATGTCAAAACACTGCATTTCAATGCAGTCAGAGACAAAGTGCTTCATGGTGGAAATGCCAAAGGAAAAGAACAAAACCTTTGTGTTTGGAAATTGGGCTTTTCTCTTCAAAATGTGTTTGAAAAAAAAAAGCCCCAAAATGGGGGCAATTAAGAAAAAAAAATGCCAAACAATAATTACATAACTTTCCAACATCTGCCTTGTATGAAGCAAGGCAAGAACAAAGCATTTCACACCTATCCTGAAAGAGATTACATTTTTTCCATTCTTTCATACAGAAATTGTACATTTCGATTCAGCTCAATCTGAAGTTGGGTTTCTCCTTGCTCCAAACTGTAATCCTGCCTTGACCAACTAGCACAAAATTCATGCTGCAACTGGCAAAGAATAAAGAAAGTTCAGGAGAACAAAGAAAAGAGTTGACAATGAGATAATTTCAAGTTGTTTCTTGTTTTGATAAACATGTCATAGATAAACAAAAATAAGCCAGGAAGACAAATCTAATAGGGATGAGAGTCTCTTTGAACATATGTTCTTGACACAGAGATTTCTGAAAAAAAAAATAGTCTGGCTATCAGCCAGTTTCTCTGCTTAAGACTGATGTGACAACTAATTAGCTGAAATGGGGAAATATATCTTTAATGCACCAGTTATGTACGTGCAACTTGCTCTGTTTATTTACCTGTTCATTTTCTCCCCCTCTTATTCTGACCCCCAGACTACTCGTGGGAGACACTTTAAAGGCCCATTGCTTGGTAAGATTTTGATCACAACTTTCCTGTGGTGGTGGAAGAACTCTGGGAGGGCATTCAACATTTCATCCACAAAGCATTTAAAGGAAGAGAGAGCGAAAGACAGAAAGGAGGACGGAAAGAGAGAACTAAGGAATTCAGAGGGATGCATTATTCAGCATGCTTGGAAATAACCCTTTTCACTGGCTCCACTAAGCCCAAATGCCCTGGAGGTTTTCACTATCTATCTTTTTCCAATGCAGCTCAGAAAAAAAGCTCACATCTGTCAAGATCACAGTTTCAAGAGTCCCAATTTATTCAGCTGAATGGGATAAAAACGCCTGTTGGAAAAAGATTTGAAAGGGGGGTGGGGGAGGGAGACTGTCCAGTTCTTACATCTATCTTTCCAACTCTGCGTGCATGTGTATAAAACACAATCATTCAAATACACACACAGGCAAAGCTGCCTGCTCTCCTTCCAGCACAGAACTGTTTCTCCAACTTCACACAGGGCAGTTCTGCAAATCTCACATCTGTCAAGAGCTGGGCAGATTTACATGCATTGACCTATAGATATGCAACCTAAGCACATATGGATATGGTATAAGGAGATATAGATATATACAGGAGGCTGCGAGTGTGAGGAGAAGGGAATATAAAGGAAAAGCTTAAAAATCTTGTTGACTTTTTTTAATCTCTGCCCTTCTTGATCTGCTAAATGCTGTCACAAAAACATTTATTAATATGCAAATTCTAAGTAGCAATCTGGAGCCAGTCAGGTTGCGCTAATTTGCACATTAATATCCCTCTTCTGGTTTGCCTTTGCTCTCTAGCGGAGGAGAGGAGACAGAGGAATCTCGTGCCGTATCCTTTTAAAAGGCTGGTGGTCCAAAGTTTCATTTGAAATGCTGATGCACATTTGAAGACGAGAAACACAAACACCATCTAACTCAGATGCAGAGAACAGTCAGAGAGAGAATGGAGAGTGTATAGGAGAACCCACTGCCAGATGCTTTTCCCCAAAATCCCATAGTTGCAAAGAAGGCAGCACTGTAATAAAATTGCTCTCAGAAAGTAGCTTTGGAGTTCTGATTGTTCTCTCCTGCGGGCTGATTTGCGTTTTCTGTGCCCTGGTTTTCTTTCTGAGTCTGGTTTTCCTATAGTTCACACCTTGAGGGGAAGGCGCGGGAAGGCGCGGGAAGGCGCGGGAAGGCGTGGGAAGGGAAGACCATTTCGCTAAGGAGGGAAAGAAAGAAGAGAAGGAAGACCTTCTTTGAAAAACTAGTATCTGAAATTTGTTTGTAGAAGAATTAGCATGTAGTAGGCTCAANGGTGAGGGAGGTGACGGGAAGGGAAGGGAAGGGAAGGGAAGGGAAGGGAAGGGAAGACCATTTCGCTAAGGAGGGAAAGAAAGAAGAGAAGGAAGACCTTCTTTGAAAAACTAGTATCTGAAATTTGTTTGTAGAAGAATTAGCATGTAGTAGGCTCAAAAATACAGAAAGGGAGTTGATTGTATAGTACTTGGACTTATGAATCAACTTGCTCCCAGGTCCAGGTATGAAATACCTGCATAAATCAAAAAGCCATGGAGAATTCAAGGGAAAAATAATCCACCCAGTGTTCCTCACTGCAAAGGGCTCACCTCAGAAAATGCCTGAGCTGGAACTTGCTGCAAGACTGCTGACACTACTTAGTAAAATGTTTTTGCCTTCCTCTTCATCTGAACACTTACTTACAGTCAGTGGAGGAAAAGCTGCTGGACAAGGTGGAGTTTTGGTCTGAGTCAGTAAAGCTCTTAGGAAAGGTGGGGTTTTGCTTAGGTGAATAAATATATGACAAAGCCTATGAGCAATCATACGAGCTGTACACTAGAGCAATAAAGTGGTTGACCCAGCACTTATGGGCACATTCCTGCAACATGCTTAGGTAATCCTGCTCCTATGTATGGTGTATTTCTTCTTGGAGAAGGCGAGGCTGGGGAATAGAGTCTTGAATTAGTTATTATACTTTATTAAGGTAGATGAAAGCCAGTGTTGGGAAATGTTAAAAAAAATTGCTTTTACAGAGAAACTGAAACAATGAAGTAATAGACTGGCAGATTCTCTAATGGTCTTTCAGACCTTCTTCCAATCTTATGTCAAACTGGAAGATTAAATAACTGTGTTGTTTTGCATTCAGTCTTACAACCAAAAGAAGACTGGTTTTGTGATGTGAACCTAGTCAGTCATCCCTAGTATAACTTAAATTGATTGAGATCTCCATACCCTGGACTTATTTCTCTAGAGACTAGGCTGTGACCTTCAGCTTGCTCCTATCATTTGATAACAGCCACTTTTGCTCTTGACTGCCCTAAGTCAAATGTAGTCCAGAGACCCTGAGGTGAAAAGATCCCTTCCAGCCAACTTGATCAATAGCCTGAGTCTGTTTTGTGAAATTGTCGGGCAGATTTGCCAGTGAGGTCACCAAGCGTATTTACCCAGACTTTCATTCATGGTGTTGATTGTAAAGCTCACGATATTTTATTCACATACTGTAAAATAAGAGTTCTGTTATGGACTGAAGCCATGAGGTCCCTGTTGGTACAAGTTCTTCAGTCCTCATTAACAACTGTAATATTCTGGTAAACTCTTGTAACATTGTATGCCTTTACTTTACACTTATGCTTAAAGAATAAATGAGAGGTGAAGCAATGGATCTACTCATCTCATTTATAAGTACAAGGCAGAGAACGAGGATGAAACACATCTTGCCTAATTTTAGCTACCTTGAACACAAAATATCTACTTTAACCTCTATAGTCCTCCTAGCCTAAATGAGGAAAACATTTCTCTTGGAAGAGATTTATCCTATTTTGAGATAGTTACCTGCAGTGGGTCTGAGAGTAGAGGTACCTTTTTCATCACTGGCTGCAGAAGAACCAGAAAATCTAGTTTGGATTGCATGCATTATTTTGGGCAGTCTGAAATCCAGTGATATGATCATCCCTCCTTCCAGGAACTAAAATGCCTGTGATCTTAATCCTACCCTTTGGCTCATGAGGACCAGCACCTTGTGCCAACGTTTATCCTAGTGCAAAGTCAATGCAAAAATGCCAGCAAAAAAGAAGGTTGTTGCTTTCTTTTCCTTAGAACTATGAAAATGAGCAAGGGGAGGAAAGTACAGGATCAACAATTGCTACCATGGGGGCCGATGCAGAGATGGTTAGAGAGGGAGGTGTCTTTGGTGAAAGCTGGACCTCCTGCCAACAATCACAGACAGGCAGAAGGTGCAAGGTCAACCTGTAGATCACTGGAAACTAAGCACTTCCAATCCATTAATTAATTACACAGCTGGAAAGAGGGGACTGTAAAAAAAAGGTGAACACAATGACATTGCTGACAACAGGAGCCCTCTATTTATCAGTCATAATGAGCTTCTTCCGCCCCCCTGCATCCTCCCTCCCCCAGTGCTACAGCTGCACCGATGTGACTGAGCACTTGGGCTCCCCTCTCACTCCCCAGCCAGTCCCCTCCTTGCCAAAGTGAAGGTGACTCTGTTATTCATATCAGTGAGGCCTGGGGTATCTCAGTCTGTACCAGGCTTCTTGGAGAGTAAACACCGCCCCACCGATGCAACACATGTGCCTGCTCTTTTCTTGGGATCCTTCACCCAACAGCTCCTTCCCTCCCCTCTCAACATCTTGTGCAATAAGCCCCTGCCTGGGATTGAAGGGCTAAAGACAAAAGTGCTACCACCTGCTCTGAATACTTGAAGCTAATGAAGTGAGCAGACAAGCATGTTGAAAGTAAAAGCTATTTTTTTCCCCCTGAAGTGTTACAGAATTAAATCACTTGTTGCAGGAGATGCTGAGGCAACCAACAAAGTTCAGAAAAGTTCAAAAAGACAAACCAAACAGATTCACAGGCCAATTAGTATCTACTGAGCCAAATGACTTCAGAACAGGATGTCTTTACAACATTCATTTCAGTGGAAATATTATTGCCTACTCTCGTGTTATGTCCCCAGTCACTGTAACTGTTTTTATAAACAGGATAATAGGATAGATGTGTTCTCACCTTAATCAGACCTGTCCTTAAGCTAGCATGCCACAAACCAACACCCATAGCATGTGAACCACAATTTAGGCCTAAGACAACTCCAGCTTTTGTTTGGACACAGATTTTTCCTTCTGGACTTGCCTAGCAGAATACTCCACAGTGCCCTGTTGCTGGGGAGCAGCCTTATTATACACAGGGAAACTGAGGCAGAGCCAGATGATGCATGAAGATAGGAAAACCTACTTTTTTCAAGACAGGGCTTAGAACAAGTTGCTTTCTGAGAAGTATACACCATTTGGTTAACACAATCTCTCTCTTCCAGTGCCAACTTCATTAGGTAGCTTGGAGTTCGCACTGGAGAGGAGAACCATATAACAGATCAAATAAGATGGGATATTTCCCAGAAGGGAGCTACAAACTCAGAGTGTCACCGCTTAAGAAGAGAGGAGTTGAAAGGTGTCGACTTGTCATTTAGGAGAGTGACACTGGGGTGCAGACAGTACAATTTTAATAATATCCTCTCATTTGCAAAGGCTATGAAAAAGAACAATGCCTACTACTGTCTCCTGCTTTACTCCACTTTACATCCATTTTAATGGATGCCTCTGAACTAGCAGAAGTAGTTCCCATTAAATTCCTGCATTATCAGGCCATTACTTGACAGGGCAAAGATTAATCGCAAACTTTCCGGGGAGCATTTATTCCATTTGCCAATCTATCTCTCCCCGTTACGCTGCTTTGGTTGTGTTGTCAATTTTTCAAGTGCCAAGGAGTTTGGACCGATCCAGTTTTCTGTCCATCCATCTGTCACACACCTGTCAATCTGGTTCGATCTGAATGCGCTGTTTGCTCTGGGAAAGTCAGAGGGGGAGGGGAGGTGGGCAGGATGCTGAATGGTGTAGGAGGTAGAAGGCCTGCTTTTAAAAAATAAATGGAAAACAGATTAGCAGGCTGTGTTAAATAGAGAATGGAGGATTCAGAGAAACCATAGAGGTAGGAGTGAAAATTTAACAACGTAAATTTAATGTCTCCCCTGGTGCTGCAGGCTGACTCATATTGTTAGTCTGAGAAACTATGAATGGGCTACCTCAATACACCCATGGATTTATGATTATAGTTCATTTTATTGTTCTGCTTGGTGGAGGGCAATGTGTGAAATGGATTGAATGGGAGAACAGATCTTTTAAGAAAATAAACTTTTAACTCAGTGGTCTAAGTCATTATTCAACGTCTTCAGAGCTTAGCACCAGGAGTGTTCAGGAAATGCAGCAGAGGGAAAGTGAATTGTACAAACACTTGAGAGAGGAGTTAATTACCCATCCTGATTTCCTTTTAATCGGTATGCATTAAGGCAGTGAGTTTGTTCGCCGTTAGTTTGGTTTTGAAGAAGACGACCTTTCCTTTCTGAGCTGTTCTACTTCACCACCAGTGTATTTGTCCTATGACTAAAAGGTATTATCACCTCACTGGTGGATACCACGGAAGATCCTGCTGCTCAGCTCAGCTCAGCTCGGAAGTTACACCTTATGCATTGCCATGCAGTTTGTACAGGTTTGTGATTTGGAAATGGTCTTGGTTCTGAATTACACTCAGGGTAAAATCCGTCTAGGTTCAAGAGTGATTTGATGTGACACAGTGACCCGGACCCTTCCATGTATTTAACTAATATACTAAAGCTTAGAGGGCGGCCATCATGAGCTATCACTGTAGTCAATGGAGAAAAAAATAACAATTCAATTACCAAGTGGTTGTATTCCCTCTGGAAAATAGCCCCTTCCCACCTTTAACAGACTTTGGTTATTAGGAAACCAGTATAAGTTTCTCAAGTCATTGTCAAAGCTAGATAAGCTGAGACTAAGTCACAAGTCCCTCTGGGATCCACCTCCAGCTCAAATTATCCTGATCTCCGGAAAACAGGAAAGCCTAGAGTTCAAAGTCTGCAGCATCAGTTTTAATATTTGGAACTCTTTTGGCACCCTTTTTCATTCACTCTTCTTTCACAACAAACTTTTAGGAAGCACGTGGCAGTGATTATCTTGTTCCTACTATGACAATTAACCAGACTCTGCAAATATTCCAGTCAAGTCTTCCTTAGAGCGGTTGTCCCAGAAAACTGGGGACAGGTCCCTCAACAGAGACATGGAACAGCTATTGGTTTAGGATTGTTTGCTAGCATGACAAAAAAGTAAGAGCTAAGTTTTGTAGAAGCATCAAATAACTAAAAAACTAAGGAAAGTTGACAAAAATTTACTACTCATAGAATCCTGGTTCAAAATGTTTTTCAGCAAGCTCCCAGGAATTATGCCTGAAAACAAAGATGATGGTAAATTCATGCTCCTTTAGAGAGGCACAGAGTGGTATCTTTCAAAAGCATCAGGGGTGGGGGAGAATACATTTTTTTAAATTTTTTTTTTTTTTAGTTTTCCTCCTTTATCTGCACGCAACAGTGTAGAAGAAAAATTCTGATTTTTAAAATGCCTGACAGTGAATGGCCTCCACAGAGGTTATGCTTGGGAAGATCACTGTTCAGAATTAGCCCTTAAGAATCTTACCCCTTCCTTTTTGTTTTTTCTCCATCTTTGAAACTGAAGGTTAAAAATGAGACAAAGTGGAATGATGTCCTCATTCCAAGTTTGAAAAATCAGACCTGCCAGCTTTATCCCATTGCTGTGGAGTGCCAGCTCCACTTTCATCAACCCACATTAGAGGTTTCTCACCTTCAGTCCATTCTATCAAGGGAAACCAATGCAGGCAGGTGGAATAGGACACTTGATCTAGCATCTACAGGAGCAGGTTGGAACAATCCTCCCAGCAAAGACTTGATGGAGATGGAAAATAAAATAAATAAATAAAAAATAGTTCCTTTTTCATTCCTACTGATAATCATTCCTCTTGCCTTTCATCACTGCTTTGCATGAAGTGTCAGAGAACAGTTTCCCAATTTCTGCCTTCTTGCATGAAAAAGCTCTTTTGTAAAATGGAGGAAAGTGCAGGGAACCCTGGGATAGTTCACACTTGTTAGGAAACTTTCAATCATGCATTACTTGTTTGAATCCAGATTAAAGTGACTAGCAGAGTCTGTGGGAATATTGAGGCAGCCCAGTGCAGTAAAGTGGGCAGGAAGGTTCTAATGGAGAGCTCTGGATCTGCCTCTACTCCTAACAATGCACATCACATTGCAGTCTTGCCAAAGCTCCAGGAGGACTGTGGGAGAGAAAGACAGCTAGATAATCACAGTGTTAAACGTAGGTCCTTCAGGATGGGGCTGAGATAACCTGAATGTGTCTGTCTGGAGAAATGCAGCCTGTTTCGAACACCAGTCTCCAAAACTAACGATCTCAAACCATTCATCAAAAAGTACATGCTCGGGTATGACATTTAGGAATGAAAAAGTTGGGACAGCAGCAAAATCTTCTTTAGAAATCCCTCCAGAAATACTCTTGGTGTCAAATGAAGGCTGTACAGATGTACAGCTGCCTCCTGTCAGGCCCTCCTCCTCTGCCTCGAGGCTAGCACCATGAAAGATCCCGAAAGAGACCTTCTGAACATATCAGAGCTACCTGTCACTGTTTCCTTTCAACTCTTTCCATAACTGCAGGTCCCCTCCTCTTTGCTCCCTTTAAGGGGCTGTTTTTGGTTTTTGTGGGGATTTGTTTGTTTGTTTGGGTGTGTGTTTCCAATGAATCATACTTCTGATCTACCCAGTTTCCCCTTAACAGTCCTTTCTCCCTTTCATTCAAAACTGACATTTCGTGCCTCTCAGGTTTCTTTCTAAGTGTTCTTTTCAGTTCCAAGCTGATTGCTACCTTTGTTTCTAAAGCAGACTCATTTCCCCACTGATGAGTCCAAGTTTGTTGCTATTAACTGTTTTTTCATCAGAAATGACAGAACTTTAAACTCTGAGGCAATGTAATGGTGAAAGTTTCGCATTTCTTCATGCTGAATAAAGGAAAAGACTATGAGAGGGGTGTAATACTTATCAACAATTTAGAACAGGAAAGGACTTTGACTCCTCTATCCCAGTATTAACAAAAGGATAGGATGCAAAAGCCTGCCACACAGCTAAAACAGCAAATGGTGCACTAGTATCGCACACACAGGAACAGTAAGGGGCAAAAGGTGTGTAGTTCCCTACTCTCATACCAAAGCTGATTTATGGCACATTTATATTGTTCTAGTCAATATAACACCAAGAGTAAACTTGATTTCTGTGTCACTAGATACCCACACAACAAATGTCCCAGTATGCAGCAACACCACACTTGAACAGTTAGAGAAAGTGATGCAAACTCAAGCCTTCTGTACAGCTCCATGATTTAGACTGTCCATGTGCAGCATTTCAGGGAGTAAGAAACAGCATCATAAAATGTCTCTCAGTTGTACCTCACTGTCTCTCCAGCTTTATTTCAGTGCCAAGCCACCGTCATTGAAAACAGAGGTCAACAACTGATTGTGCAGGTGCCAAAGACAGCACAGAATAAGCCAGAAGACTGGGGAGACGTGGCTTTTTGAAAGACACATTTGTGAGAGACAGGTGCCTCACACGGAACAAGATACTGCTGATCAGCTGCCTGTGTCTTTCACTAGCAGTCTCCTGGATCCCGTTGGGTTTCTACCTGTAAATGTAACCTCTAATTTTGGAAATAAAATGCCTTACAGAGAAAAAAAAAAAATCAACATGTTGCTATTTAATGGTTGCTGATTCCATAGTTTAATTCATTATTGAAGTTTCACCTTGCACTGAAACAATTAGGAGCGCTCATATGATCAGTTACCAAGTCTCAGTTGGGAGGTAACAATTTATGGCTGAGAAGCTGGAGGTGACAACTTCTGAAAGTGCCTTTCAATTGCATCTCCCCTCAGTCATGATAAATGTATACAATGATGCAAATACATAGTTAGGGAAGAGAAAGTTAAGGAGGAATGATGCTTCACAAGGATCACAACCGATGGTGCATGTTGATGTACAATGCATGCATGTGTGATGTACAATTGTGTGTGCTGCATCATGTGCTGCGTAATAAATACTTGTGTGTGTTCTCAGAGAAGGCAAGGGCTGATGGCGAAATCTAAATTAAGTCCAGTGCTCTATTTGAAGAAGTATGACGTGGTATAAAGCCATTTGTAAACTGACAGATGCTGCAGGCTTGAGACAGTGAGGAAAGACACCCCGTGAAGACCAAACATTGGTGAGAGAGGGGCGAGCAAGTAAATTAACCAGAGCCACAACAGGAACACACGCTGCCCCCATCCTTTTAGCTCGGCAGAGAGAGTTAAGTGTGCTTCAGGATGGCACCAATAACCTTGCCCAGCCGTTCTTGTGTGCTGAGCTCCCACTGGAAAATTAGAATAGGTTCCAGCAGGGTGGGGATGAGCACAGGGGGAGCAGGTTTCTCGTCTTCAGCGATACTCTGTTTATCCAGCTTAGCCATAAAGCAACGTAAATCAAGCATGTCATCCTACCTAATTGTGTGTTCATATAGGACTTAATTGGTAATATTCCTGCAACCCAGCTCCTCAACCTTCATGTTGCATTGAGTTCTTCTCAGAGACTAATGAGCTTTACACAACAACAAACATTTAGGTCTGTTGTTCTAATTCATTAACATAATGGGCAATACAATGAGCAGTTATGATAATAAACACTAATAAGAGGCACTAGCGACACTTATTCCTAGCAATGCCAGGGCCGTGTGGTGTGTTTGTATGGTGGCAATGCCATCATAAAAAGGGGGGTACAGTCCTTCCAGGTCTTCTCTCAGTAGCTACCCAGAGTATCAGTTCCATGTCTGCCAGCTGAAAGTGACAGTGTTATATAAATAGTTACTATCATGGTGAAACAGGACTGAAAAATCACAAATACTTTTTTTGTTTGCTTGGGGTTTTTTTTTTTTTTTCTTTTTTTTTGTTTTGTTTTGTTTTTGTTGTTTTTTGGTTTTTTTTTGTTTTTTTTTTTTTAATGAAAGATATTGAGGAGCGAACATGGAAGACAAGGGAAACAATTCTTTTAAGTAATTTTGTGAAATACTCCTGCCCATCATAATAGCTATGGACTTGGCTACTGCCTGAAGAAACTTGAGCTCTTCTCCTGTTTGTAAATGTACTTTAGTATGTGCAAGAAAATGAAACACCAACAGCATGGAAATGTCTCAGTTTTTGTCTTTTCTTTCTTGTCACTCAAGTCAGCCACCTTTGACTACAATTGTTTTTCCATGAACAGCTAACACTGTAATTAACCACTGTGACCATTTTTTTCAAGACTTCATTGGACGTCATACTTGCTCTCTGCAGCTTAGTCCACTCCTTACCAAGATCTTTCGGATTTTGGTTTATGTGTAGAGCACCATGTTGCCATCAGAAAAGCTCATTCCCTTTTTTACTTCTCAGATAAAACTATATAACAATGAGGATCTGGCTGAAGAGTGCACTACCTCATACTGATAACCGTCAGCACGAATCTGTACCCACCACTGTATTCCGTTTTAAGCAATGGTCTAAACAACTTCAGATGTTACACTATCTGGTCCCTTCGAATTTTTTTAATCTCTGTCCTCTTCCTCCTTTTTGAATAACAGGAGAAAATGTTTACAGTTAAGACAGACCTATAGAATCACATTTTGCTCTTCGTCATGTTAAGCCAAACACCTTGACTTAACAGTCGCATGCTTGGGGAGCAAAGAATCTTTTACCTCTCAACTCGATTCCTGAAAATGTTATCTCATTTACAGGTCAGGCTTCTTTTCCTCCCCTTTTGCTCTTCTTTGAGAGAACCCTTTCATTTCTACAGTCATCCTCAGGTTCTCAGTGACAGACATTTCCTGAGCAAAGAAGTATAAGGCTACAAAAATGTATGATTTCTGAAATTTATGGCCAGAACTTTATCACAATGGAAATATTTTTTTCTAATTGAAGTCTATGCTGCTGTTATGACACTAATTCAATTATTCCTTATATTACATTTATCATAATTTTATCTTCTTGTAAAAGAAGAATCACTTGTTTCCCTGACATTGGTAGAGTTGACTCAGGAAGAAAGGGGTGAATCTGCACTCTAATAATGTCTTTTTGCAATTAATCATAAGGGCAGTATTAAAATACAATCATCGAATCATTTAGGTTGGAAAAGACCTTAATATCATCCATTCTAACCATTGACAATAAAATAAAACAGAATAAATCTGTGGAGTAAATATTAAATATCCCAAAGATTTATAACAAAAGATTATGCAAAAAGCCTTTTAACAATTTAACATAATATTCCTGAGAATCTGGATACCTCTTTGGAACAGTTTGGGTCAGAAATATACTGGAGTTTAGAGAAGACTGAAAAACTTTTTGCTGCAGTAAATAAGAAAACCTTTCAAACAAATCACCATTGAAGATTTCTGTGTGATGCTGAGAACCTGTGATATGCAGTGCATGGTATAAAAAATGTCTTGTGCGGGAGGAAGATCATCTATTACAACTCTGCTATCCCTCATGGTCCCTACATATGTCAGGAGTCTGTAAAATGACTCAGATTTCCATGTGCTTCCTGCCAATAAACAGTGTTTCTATACAGGCAACAACTTTAACTATGGTGGGAGTTAATATCTGTAAGGACATGAAATGACCACTCTGTTGACAGTCTCAGATATTTATCTTCCACGCCTGTGACTCATGCATAGAACAGTTTCACCCATATGTTTGGCCATGAAATTCTCTCACTGAGTAACAAAATGCTGAAGGTACAGATATTTTTCACATAAAATCACCAATGACTCTCCTCCTATGAACCTCTCAGGGGGAAACAAACTGAGGAGGTTGGTTTCCTGGTTTATAAGATTCAGAGAAGACAGGGAAGAGTGTCTCATCTAAACTATTCAGATTTTAAGCCCAACCTCTAAGCTAGTCATATAAGGCAACATTCTAATCATTAAACAGTGATCTGTAATTGAAGAACATTTGAAATAAAACATTCCATTGAATGAATTGAAGAACATTCATTCCATCCTAAAGTTTGATGTTATCTTAAAAATACAGGTAATTGTCTGTATATATCTTTCTGGGCCTCTTTATTAAGGAGAAAACCTAGCTTAGTTCCATAGGAAGATGGGAAAGGCATCCACAGCAATGCTTTCCCTGAATCTCTCTCTTACATTCCACCGTGTATCTTGTAGGAAACAACCTCTTCCAAGCAGGAGACACCTTGTAATGTGATTTCACAACTTGCATGAAAACCCTCTAACAGCCATGGTCATCAAACCATGCCACCAGAGACACAGAGACTCATCAGTTCGTGTACCACCCATTCAAAAATCTGCTCATCTTTCTCACTTGGACTGCGATTCACAGCAGCTAAAGAGAAGTGAGATCATGCCACACCTCCCTTGGAAGGGATGTTTTCCCAACCTTCAGTCAATGTTTTTTACTGACCTGCAGCAGAAGCAAAGTTGTGATACAAGGAGAGAGCTTATTTCGATTAATGGGGTATGAGCATGGGGAAAGACATGTTCATTTGTAACCTGGGAATTCTGAGGGGTACCTTTGTCTCAGGATCAATATAGTCGGAGCCACAAATGTCTCTGCCATGCTGCCCTCCCCGCAACAAAAACATGCATCATTTTTCTTCCTTTCAGGTCTCCTTTCTCCTCATTTCAGAAGCTTTTACAACCTTACCCCTTCCTATCAAAGCAAACTACTAATGGAGTTTGGTCTTGGAGAAAGGGGAGTAGGGAGAGAAGTTGATTGTTTTAGAGGGGAAAATTATTCTCTGCTTTCTCCTATCACAGCCCTTTATTTTCCACCTGGAAAAAAATACATTGCCCTTGAAGAAAATAATATTAAATAATATTATTTTTTTAAAAAATCAGAAGATAAGGATAGAACTCATCAGTAACTTTGAATTCCATCTTTGACAATCTCACCATCCATTTATCTGCAGCTTGACTGTGAAAGATGTATTGGTGGCAGCTCACTTAATGATTTTAGAACTAGTACTGCTGGTGCCCCAAGCCAATTTGCCATTAAACAGCAGCGACTTGGAGCCTTTCCACTGTACGGTCTAATTTCTGGAGGGAGAGGAGATGGGAATTGGTTTCTCTGAGTGCAATGAAAAGTTGATTCTCACCAGTAAAGATTAGAAATCCTAACAGATCTACAGTTTTCTGATGTATATTTTAGAGGCATTTGACATTATTCAGAGTGCAGATCCATGACATACAGAAATGGAAAGCTAAGCCTAGCCAAGAAGTGCTAGCTGCCACAGGAGCCAGTAAGCAGTATTTATTTATTTATTTATGTATTTACTTTACAAATGTTGGTCTGTTGATAAAGCCTGCTACTCTTCCCACACCCTTCCGAAAGGACCCTGACCAAAACACTGTAGTTATGTTTCCAGAAAGTAAACGTGTTCATTCAGAAATGCATTTGCTTCTGAAGACCTCTAGATCCTTGAACTGCGACTGAAAATTTTTCATGTGCCTCTTGCCAGATTTGCTTAAAACATGGCAGCACAGACCAGCTGGTGTCATTCCAGGCCTCCCTCAGTGCCAGGCATAACACCAATGCCAACAGTCCTCCATCACTGTTTTTGTCTGACCCTCTACATATAACTGGGCACAGATTTTCCCAATTAGCTCTTCATTAAGTGCAATGACTTTTTAAGTTGAAATTTGTCTTCCAAAAGATCTCTGTACTCTTTTTGAAGAAATTATTATAAAATACACCACTTGTTTTTCAATAGGCAATTATACCCACTGCTTAAAAAAGAAAAAATCCATTTATCTAATTTCAACTTCTGGTCCTTTTTTCTTGAAACGCTCGTTCCCTTAGATTGAAGAGTCTTTTATTACTGCATAATTTCTTCCTTCTGAGGGCTGGCCACAAGGTCATGAGCCAAGAAGTCAGTGCATTACATATCAAGTCACCATCACAGGGTTGTACACGTGCCTTCAGCTCAGACCTTTTACTGCTGTGTGATAATAGTGTGGCTGGCTGGCTGCTGTGTCTCACCAGGATGGTGGTGACTTCTTCAGTGGCAAAAATATTGTTTGTGATCGTGTAATTGGGCTCAACTCCTTCCCCTCTGTCTTTGCTTCCCCTCCCACTCCTCATCTGTTTGTACATTTGGACACGTTGTTCCCCACTTTTTTCTTTTTAAGATGGACCTCCCTGACACCATCTTCTCCTCCTCCTCCTCTTTTCCCTTGCTCCATGACTTTTTGCTGCTCCAAAACCTGCTTGTCTTGCAACACCACCTCCTCAGCTCCTGCTGGTGGGGTTGGCAGTTCTGTTTCCATGAGGAGTTAATAATGGCAGAAAATCTTATTAGCTTGGAATTTGTGATTTCTTTTTAATGCCAGTGAGCTACATTTCAGTATCAGTAGCCAGTGAGCTACATTTCAGTATCAGTAGCCAGTGATTTAGACTGCAAGCTCTGTGAGACAGGGTCTTTGGTATGCACAGTTATGGCACCTCCTCACCAATGATGGTTCTTATGACTTCTGGGGTTCAGTAAAATATACAATAAGTGATTAAAGTGATGATCTGTGTAAGTAATTAGGTAGTTGTCACTTCCCCTCACCTTCCCAGGGCATCTCTGCATGTGATCCCTGTAGCCTTTGATTATCAAAATTGTCAGGACCCTTTCTGACTGTCTGTGAACCTGGATTAATTCAGTGTGTGTCTGCCTCACCTCCTCATGGGCTGAACAATTATAATAGTTGGTGCTTCAAGGCTGTGAGGACTAATGTTACAGCATTTGCATCATGGTTTAGGCTCCTTCAGTACAAGGGATCGGGATAGTGTTGTATTGTTACAGAATCAGAATACTGCACAGCCTCAATATTTAAATTTCATTTATGTTTCTGACATTGGTGGATTTTTTTCCATCTAGGAACATATTTTCAACAGCTTCAAGGAAAGACAGAAAGGGAGCAGCCACTGAGTTTTACTGGAAGATGGAAAGTCCCCCAGTTTTAGTTCTTTTGGAAAGCTATTA
The DNA here is from genome assembly GCA_013397865.1 of Struthidea cinerea. NCBI lineage: Eukaryota > Metazoa > Chordata > Aves > Passeriformes > Corcoracidae > Struthidea > Struthidea cinerea. The sequence continues at coordinate 460,997 of VZTI01000914.1, forward strand.
AGTAATACAAAAAGACTGGTAAATCTGATAAAACTTTCTGGCAATAAATGAGTGATTGTTCTTTCAGGTCAGACTAGGAAGAACTCAACCAACAGTAAATGTCATAACCCTCTGTGAAAAGAAAACAAAAAACTGAATTTCACAAAATTTTTGTCACTAATGTTTTAACTTGACCACACTAAGAAATTCACTGGTATGTTCTGTCCTAGAGAACAGTTTATGTGTGGGAAACACGGGATCAGGCATATTTAGAACAGTGATACTCAGCCATGATCAACTTTTGGCATGTTGTGACTAGAACTCACTCATATGCCCAGGCAAATAATTTGTTCTTAAGACCAAGTAGAAATTTCCAAAGATTTTATACTAGATATGAATAGGGTTGTGAAAATCAGGAAGTTCTGCGGGAACTTGAAAGGAAAATCCCTAGACCTGTGTTACTCTAACAGATTTTGGCTCTCAGGCTTTATTTGATTTTCAAATCTCTTAAGATCTTCCCATTCCTTTCTTTTATATATTTTAGCTTTAAGAGAAAATTAACCCTTAGAAATAAATAAAGGATTTGTAACTAGATAGAGGCTTATACCCTGTACATAACTGATGTTTGATGGGAGCCTTTGGCAGTCCTTGTCTAGTTTCTAGGATAATGAGATGGATGCAATTTTTATATTGCTATTGCAATAATAAGAATTATCATCATAAATTCATATTCAGTTCACCTTCATCTAAGCTGTTTGGCACAGATCATTCTGTCTTTCTGGTGCTGGTCTAATTTAAGATTTGGGAAATATCTGTTTCAAATCATACCCAATTCTAGGATTGACAGATAAAAAAAAATTTTGAAATGGCTGCCATGGACCAACAAATTAACATATACCCCCAAAGAAAAGTATGGCATATACCTTCAAATGTAAATGGTACCTGAATATTAGTATTAAAAAGACAAAATGCCAGAAAAAAATTGAGGATAAATATGAACAGCTATGGGAACTGCTGGAGGAAGATTAGGTAATTTCCTCAATTCTAGTACCAGAGATGGAACAGTTCAGCAGTTCTTAAACTTATGCAAGATATGCAAGTAATGTATAAGTTTCTTATTAGCAGTGTTACCCAGTTTGTCTTTGCTATGCATATTTGAATTCAAATCTTTTAGATATTTTTCAGAGGAAGAAAAACATTTATCTCTCACTTTGTCTTTCACCAAAATATGATTAAATCTTATTTTGCTTGAGTAAGTGGTGATTTCTGCTTGAGAGGCAAATGTTGGAAGGCAGAAGGCTCTGGTGTATCATTGAACAATGACAATTATATTAAACTCATTTAGTGCACCGTAAAGGTAATGTGCCTAATTGGAACATAAGGATAGAAGAAAGAAAGGAAAAAAGAAACGCTTGCATTATCCTTTCTATTTCTTCTCCTTTTCTTTTTAAGGATAGACTATCATTAGTCATCATGAAAGCTCTTGGTGTCCACTGAAACAGAAGAGGGACCTTTGACACAGTTTGATCAATCCTAATTGAATAGACCAGAGGGACAGAAGCCAAAAGGAGGGGACCCATTCTTTGCATTTGACAGCCTCGTCCTTTTTAGTTTGTCATCTGTCAGAAAACATTGGGGCACTCTCAGGGTGCATGAGAATGCTTTAAGTTGTCATACAGTTTTTTGCCGCATGAAGAAGGTTGTTTTAAGCCTTGAAAGTGTCTCTGAATATCTAAAATTCCAGCACTGGGAGACACCTGGTATAGTCAGTGAAGTATATGGGAACTTTAAGAGGTAAGAACTTGCAATGTTGCCCCAAATTAACAGTTTCATTCCACTCCCATCCCTTATACCCCAATCCAAGTTGTTCATCATTACACTTTTATCCTTTACCCTCTTCTTTGCACACGGGTAATATATGAGTCAGAGGAGACTGAGACTCCCTATTTTCTGCCACAAACCCCACCTGGAAATGCTTTCTGTATACTTCTGCACTTCCCATGAAAAGTTAATAGCTGAAGAGAAGACCTGAACTCCTAAAAAACCTGGATGTATTGTGCAGTATCACTGAGTTTTTATGCTACTAAAGGGCAACATTCCTTTGACTTCTCAGAGGCTGTCTCACATGAGCCCTAGCGTAACTATTGCTGGACCTGAATTAATACTTCTAGGAATATCGAGCTGAGGGAAGAAAGGGGATAGAAAATGTCTGCTTTTAGTCTTCCTGTCCTCTCATCCTTTTTTTCCTCTGCTGTGCTGGTATGACATTACTGCAACCAAGGAAGTGGCTTCCCATGAGAAATTTCAAGCAGCAAGTAGGGGAGTAGAGCAGGGACATCTAGGGTTGGATCAAAAAAGAAGAAAAAGTCTTAGATTAAAGACGATCTTTTGAGGCCTTTTCTTCACACTCACAACAAGCACTTTCATATTCAGCTCTTTACTAGTGACCCCTTTACTGGTGGTGACTTCACAACCTCCCCTCTTGCCTTCCACCACAGGCAGTTTTTTGGGATTTTCACCTCTTTTGTCTATGCTTTGAATCCAAGCACCAGACCACTAAAGGAATTCACTGCTTTCACATTGTTTTCGGTTTGATGAGGAGCTCAAAATGCTGAAAAACTCCTCAGAAACTTCACCCTAAATGTGTCTCCATCTCAGTGGTGAAAAACCAAGCAACTAAAATTGGTTGGAGGTGTTACTATCTTCTCAATCTATGTTAGTCAAGGCTCAGACATAATTGCATCTCATTCCTTCCCTTGCATTTTGACAAGTCAGAGAGGAACTAAAGAAAGGTCCACTGTTGTCACTTCCTGATCACCTCCCTCACTTCAGTGCTTATAAACCACACTGTCTTTTCTGCTGTAAGGACTGCCTCAATCATGTATTTGGCAGAGAAAATGTGCACAAAGATCACAGTTCCTCTAGCCATCAGCTGCATCAAAAAGACACCTACTTCATGAGTTGTAGGGGAAGTGAAAATTGTCACACTGACAGTTCCTCGGGGCAAAGTTTGGAATTTTGTATCTATTTCTACAACAAAGGATTTTCTGCAAACCCTTGTTCTTGTACTGTTCTCTGAAGGACCCATCTCTAGGCAATCGATGCACTGCACAACATTAATATAATTAAACCAAAAGAGCAACCACTACAGAAAATGAGGAAAAAGGAAATCTGAAAGGAGGAATGAATAACTTAAGAACAGTCAAAATGGTCATCCGCTCTGTCATCACTGCAAAGGTCTTAAATAGAGCCTGCATGGCCGTAGAGGGAGTTGACAGACATCCACAGGGAATGTCTGAAGCCAGACTGTGATGGTGGAAATTCCTGTCATATTCTAGGAAGTATCTTAACACTGAAATCCATGTGAACTCAGCTGCACTGAGAGCACCATCTGAGCTCTGACAGGTCATACCTAACTCTTAATGTACAGAATTCACAGGAATCTGCTCTCTCTTTATTCAGCTTATGCCGAGGGAGATGAATTTCACTCCGTTGCATTGGTTACTCCTGTGACAGCTGAGTTGGTTATGTGTCCAGGAACAGCAAAAACCTGCATTCTTATACTGTATTTTCACTGACAAACATCTTTCACTGTGGCAGCTTCATAGGATTTTAATTTCCTCCTACAGCAGCACAGGTACTGATGTTGGTCACTTAGTCCCTTTTAGTCCCAGAAAGGGAAGAGGCCATGAGAAATGTAAGGTAAACTATTTCCAAACATGTCTCAGGGTTCAATTTAGAGTACTTGGGTCTCTGCTGAATTTAGTCCTCCAATAAATAAACAAAATTTATGTGGTTTCTTCACCTTGGTGTTTTCAACAGAAACTTTTGATTCTCCAGTTGCCCATGATTCACAAAGATGTGTTGAAAACCAATTTAAGACCCAGAAGAACTGAGTACGCCACCACATTCAGCCAGCTGTGGAGATTCATGCCAGTGCTTCTGCCACAGGACAGATGATGAATGGCTGTTGGTGTTTGGGAAGATTCTGCAGCCCAGAGCATATTGCTTTGATCCTCAATGTCAATGGATAGGTCGTCATTCTGCTAGAGATAAACAGAAGGCCTGGTTCTTTTACCCCTTCGTTTTGTCATCGGAAAAAACTTTAATGTTGGGAAAAGCAGAAGGAAAGTGTAAGGTTTGAAGGTGGGTGGCTCTGAAAAACTACTAGCATACGTTGCTGGGGTTGCTGGCAATGTTTCCTTCCAGCTTAAACAGGAAATTCAAAGGTGCAAGACAACCCTGTCTATAAGTAACGCATCTCACAGTTTGGCTTTGAGGAGAAAACTCATTTTACTCAGGATAGAGATACCTGATGGAGAGAGAAGAAAGTCATCCGTGACAGTTGCCACTGATGGTCATTGTCAAATCATGAAACAGCTCATATATGTACAGACTGTTCCATGTGGATTGTCCACCTGCTGCACTCTCTACAGCCTCTCATGCACAGAAACTTAAATATATAATATCCATTACCTCTACTGACCTTGACAAAGAATACAGGACGTGTTGAGATATTTTCACATATGACGACATTTTCTTTCTGGGCTGTGACCATATTGGATATTCTCCCATCTTCCCTCACATACACATTTCTCAAGTGCTTGAGTGTAAGAGTCTTGGCTCCTATATAAACATCTCACGGTGCTTTGAAGTCCCTCAGCAAGCAATAAAGTTCCCAGTCCAGATTCTCAAGGGGCACAAGAAAGAGAGAAACTATAGGAATAAAGCTGTGTCCTTCATACATACAAAAATATTGTGATGGGGGGTTGAGGGCAGGACAGAGAGAGATTTAGAAACTGGACTGAGCTGTCTGGAAAAGGCACACACTGAGTGACAGATGGACAGAGAGGGTCTACAAAAACAAGAGACCCAAAACAGCTGCTTTGGAAAGGACACAGGTTACAGAAAAACCAAAAGAAAGAACAAATATCAATTTTCTTTTAAAATTTTGATAATTCATAAATAAAGTAGTTCCTATTTCATCACTCCTCTCCTCGGACCTCCCATATCCCAGTACTGCTCTGTTCGAGTCCAAAGATATATGCACCACTTCTTGCTAGTTGTGGCACACTTTCAAAATCATACATTAAAAAAAGATGAGTTAGGAAGAAAATACTTACAAAAAAGAATGTAGATGTGTGCAGCAATTATCAGTTTACCATTGTGGGCAATTTGGATTTCATTGCCATGGTTCTGTGATGTTCTAGAAACAACTCTAAGAATTTGGTAGAAAGTATTACTTACTCAAGTATTCATGGAGTAATTTGGTACTGAAAGTTTTATGAAACTGGTGAAGAATTACTGTAGACTTTATTGTGAGGAGAACCTTTGATAATATTGAAGTTGCCATGTCTTTAAAAGTCAACTGAGGAGCAGTAAAATTTGATGTAATTGAGAAACAGTTGCTTAGCGCATTACAAAATCAGATGTGCTATTTTGCAGAAATTAATGTGAAGACAAGAGGAAAAAAAAAGGGAAAAAAAAAGACAAGAGACTCACTATATGGCTCATTACAAGTAAATTTGATTCTGTTCAAACAACCCTGACTACAGAGACATTTGAATCAGCAAAATGAGATACTTAGCAAAGGACTGGTATATCTCTGTCTTGCTGGACTGTCCTAGCTCTTCATCCCTGTAGTAGTAATCAGTTGAAAAGGCTCATTCATATTTCACATCTTCTTATTACAGAGATACTATATGTGTTAAGTCTGAAAGTCCTAGATACGCTATTTCTAAAGCAGAAACAGAATAAGAAATGACATCCTTATTCTACAAAGCCAAAAAAACCACCCCGTGAGCAAATTCTTACATGACATTCTCCTGTAGTGAGAGAAAGGACTTTTTATATATTTTTTGTTGTGTCCCTCCCCCTACCTTTTGTGTGGCACAAAGATGCATTGGTTTCACTCTATTTTAATGATAAAATCAGTGTTAGCTTTTAATTTCACTCATTCAAAAAAAAAAAAAAGGGGAAGAATGAAATGTCAGTTTTCTTCAAGTGGAAGCATATTTTTTCTCGCTCTGCTTTGGGGGCTAACTGTGCAAGAAAGTCCATGGGAGTAGATTCCTAACCTAGCTATCAAAACCAATACTGACAGGCTATAACTTCTAATCAAAGACTGACCTCACTCAGAGTGTATAGGACTCCAGGGAAAATCTTGGGAACTACAGACTGGTGAGCCTGACTTCCATCCCTTGAAAGATGACAGAGTCCATAATAAACAATAAAATCACGCAGTACATGAACTATATTTTCTGTTGGGCAGCATGGCTTCTGCAAAGGGAAATCCCACCTCAAGAAGTTGAAGTTCTAGCAAGGGGACTGTAAATGTGTGGATGAAAGGCAAGGAATATTAAAGAGAAGACACTTTTCAAGAGAGAAGTCAACAGGGATTGGTCCTGGAAACAATTATATTCAACATCTTTGTCCATGACCTGGAGAAAAAATAAGGAGAGGAATATCCGAGTTTGTAGATAAGATAATCACTTTTGTGTTGACAAGGAGCTGCAGACAGATCTCATAAAAGCGTATAAATGGTTGGCAAATGAACTCCAATGTGGATAAACGTAAACTAATGCAAGTAAGAAAAAAAACCCTAAACAGTCACTGAAGGTTCATAAAGCTGAACATGAAACTGGCAGTTATAGTTCAGGTAACAAATCTTGGTTTCATTTCGTCAGGTGTCTGAAATCTTTGACTCAAGTTGCAGTGGCAACTGAAAAAGCCAGTGAGATGCTGGGCAGCACCATGAAGGTGCTGATAGCAAGAAAGGATACGTATTTTTTTGTATCTAAAAGGTACTGTGAAATCACATCTTGCCTTTCTGTGCTTTTCTGGCTTACACAGCTCAAGACAGACATACTGAAGTTAAGGCAGGTAAAACAAAGGGTAAGTATTATGATCAGGGTGATGCGATGGCTGCCTCTTGAAGGGGAATTGGAAGACTGGGACAATTCAGGAATCTGAAGTGTGATACCATGACTATTTACAAAAGGTGAAAGCATTGGGTGAGCTGAATGTGGAAACGCTGTTCAGCACATCATGCAATAAAAGAAGTAAGGAAACAATCAAAGTAGCATTAGGTTTGTTTAAACTAACAAAAGGAAAAGCTTTTTTATGCAGTAAGTGATGAACTCTGGAATCTGCTACCATAGAAGATGTGTAGAAGGACAATATCAGCTGGTTTATAAAGGGAGTAGCTGTTCACAGACAGTATGTCTGTAAAATGCAGACCAATAGGATGAGCTGTGGGAGTACAAAAGGAGTAGTTTGCAGATAGGGGCTGGTTTTGCTTTCTCACCTTGAATAGGATCTCTGGTGAAGACTGAACACTTTGACTGATGAACAAGTGGTAATTTCTTATTTTTCTTACATCTATGTACTAGTTTGATAGTAGACATGATGTCCATGGCCTATTCTGTGGCAGGCCCTGCACATGCCAGTTCTGAAATAAAACATGTAAGCAATGGCTGATCAAGAGTTTGCTCCAAGCTGAATAGCTGTAATGAAGATTACGGAATACAAGGCCAGGCTCAGCGCCATGCTAAAGCACCTGCTTAGTGAGGACTAACTGTGGTCTATACCAAAAACATTTCATGGTTATATGTCTCTAAAATATTATAACTCCAGGGCCAAAGATCTGCAGTCTCCTGTGACACTGAGTGAAATCACCTGTTCCTGCAAACACATCATTATCCAAGGCAGGAGTAAGTTTAAGGGACTTACTTTTCTGGGAATTTGGAAGAAGTCAGTGTGATCCATTCTGGCTGGGGATATATTTTGTGAAACCTTAGCTCATTATTTACCTTCTGGATATTTTATACCCCAGGTGGGCCAGTAGCATGAATATTTCAAAAGAGGCTTTGTTTATCACTCTGAGCATAATGTAAGAAAAAAATGGCTGTTCGCAGAGGCAGCTGCTTCTTTTGCTCCAAGAGTTTGGAATGTAGATGTCCTTTTTATAAACATAGTTAGCAAGGGCACTGGAGTCTAAATATTACTGACTGATGCTATGAAAACAGTTTGTCCTTTGTGAAGACATTTTACCATAGCACTCATAATTGGAAGAGTGAGCATGTAGATCCAAAGCAGAGATTCACCAGGGAAGTCCTGATTGTGCTGTTAGAAAAGTCTTCTTTCTAAAAAGAGGGTGGGAGTTATGACCACGTGACTGGCAATGAGAAATGGGTAAAATTCTAACCGCATCTAAGGCTTTGTGAGTCCTGGAAGGAGTGAGCCACATCCTTGTTCCATTGCAGGTGTGGAGAAGAGCCTGACTGGGGTCTGCAGAGCAATGGACAGAGTAAGTTAGGATCCATTCAAGAAATGCTCTGAGCTTGTGCTGGCTAAATTACAGGTGGACTCCTCATTACCCCCTTTTTTTAGAGGAAACTTAATTTTGGGCTGTCCTTAAGGATTTAGACTGGCCGCTCTGCTCCCTCTGTGCCTTGCATCTGTCTCCCCAGAAATGTAGGCCTCATTCACCTGGAACATACACCATCACCATGCCTGAGGAAGGAGAACACCTGAAAGCCTCTTGTGGTCCACATTCACTAGAAGTTCTGCATGAGCATACACATGTAAAATGCTGAGTTCTACATTTCTTGCCAAGAAGACAGGAAAAAAAAAAAAAACCCAACCCAAAACCAAATCTGCTTTAAACAAAGGCATAAAAGGCTGTGAATAACAGGTTAATTTCATCATAGACTTTGATGGTCCCTCTTAAGAACAAAACACAAATAATATCTTGCAGTTAACTGGTAAACAGCACGAAGGAACCTGACTGCATGATATTCCACATGCAGTTTTTGAATATTTTCTTGGAATGGCCTCAAATTCAGAGGGTTTAAAAGGGACTTAAGGGACTATCTTGCTACATGCTTCTGCTTTTCATACTTCAGGCTGGGAGACAGACCAGACTGTTATGTATGCTGACTGGGTGTACCACAGTTGCATCAAGAAACCTATTTCAGCTCCAGCATAGCATGTTGCTAAATCTACAGTGAAGATAAAGCTTGCTATGCACACTACAATGCTCATCAATAGACAGCACTAATACTTATAGTAGAAGATATTTTTAAACTGGCCACGTTTTGATGCATCCTCTCTCATATTCATTCCTCAGAACCTCAATAATGATCTGTGAGAACTCCTTTAAAACCCACCAGGCATAAAATCATTTGCAACAGAGTTCATCAGCAAAAGATATTCTGTCATAAATAGATAACTTCTGAGTCCCATTTTTGATGTACGATTTCTGAGATTGCCCCTGCATGCAATGATGATAACACGAGAGCAAAAGATGTCAGGTTGTAGGAAAAATTTGGGTTAACCCTTTAACCCTTAAGAGGTACGGGTTATTTTATGCATGTCTTAGTCAAATTATAATTTTTGTTAGGATAGTGATACTCCAGAGTCATTCATTTATCTGAAGACTTTTAGATTTATTCCAGTGAGATCAAAAGGAAGACAAATTAAACTGACATCCAACAAATAGCCTTCCAAATATGTAAATTAAGAGATATGAATCTGCAGTTATTGATAGGTACAAATTACCAGTAATTGGCCAGACGAGGTAAGAGCTTTGTCCTGTTCCACTTACTCTTTCTCAAAATTCAGAGGAAATAAATTCAATTAATCAAAAAACTTGAAAACACCTAAGTACTCATCAGTCTCTTTCATTTATTCTAAGCATTATTACAGACAAGTCCTACCAGTGTTACTACTCACTTTGATTTAAAAAAAGAATTTAATATTACAACCATTAAATTTGTCTGAAAATGAATAAGAACAGCTATCATTAAAACGTCTGGTTTTGACCACTTACCACCTTAGCTGCATGGACTGGTAATTTTTGAACAATTGAGTCAGAGAAGTGTTCAACTTCTTGAGTGACTTATACTTGTGAGTGAGCCAGTTGATGTTTTGTTATGTGATCAAAAAAAAAAAAAAAGCTATTCCTGCTTCTTGATTTCAAATATTGTTTTTCTTCCCAAAGGGTGAAATACAGGATGCATAGAGGAGTTGAACCATAATAAGTGTCAGAGAGATGCAACATGTTAAAGCCCTGGAGAAGTCCTAATTTGAATTCTATTCTGAACTTCCTGGCTTAGGCCTCTGTCTACATCCTCCTGCTTTTATTCTCTTCAGTTGTGCACTAACAACTTTAAGGCTCGTGCAGCATGTAAGCTGATTGCTTTGAATATAAATGGGTAGACTATTAAAAGCAGAATTTAGGCTTCTACTCATAAATCATAAAAGGAAGCATAAATTCTGTGTTTTAGTGGAGATTTAAATTCCTAAATGGGTTTTATAGGTGCCACATAAGACCTATTGACAATACCCCTTTATGATAAAAAGTAAATAGAAGTGACAAAGTCAGAATTCAAAATGCCACTGCTTAGCTCCCACTAGCCTGAAGAAGACCAAAAAATGGCTGTAGGAAATCTCGGAGGGAAACAAATGATAACATGAAATTAAATGTGTAATATTCCTTTTTATGCTGTGTGGGGGAAAAAAGCACTCAGAGAATGAGCTGGTACATTTGCATAACAAAGGAAATCAACAACAACAACAAATTGCCATCGTGTTCAAAGCTGATAATTGCACAGATGACAACAAGAAAGCGCCTTTCTTCTCAGCTCTCTAGGGGACAAGCCTTGTCGAGATGAGGAAAAAAGGTGGAAAGTGACCCCACTTGCTTTCATGAAAATTAGCAACCTCAGAAAGTGTCTTTGGTGCAAGGGGGTGACCAGTGAATGGTGTGAATGCTAATGAACACAACGAGGGCAGAGGCTCAGCCAATGTTCCCATCAGCTCCATCAGACAATCAACAACTGGCAGCAGACTCTTCTTCAAACCACCCTCATCCAGCTCACCAACGTCCAACTCACCTTGCCAAGAAAGTTCTTTTTGGGAAGTTACGTTGGAGGGGTTTCTGGTTTTCCTGTGTTTGTTTGTCTTTCCTCTGATATTTTGTTTCAAATATGAACTGTATTTCAATTCTTTGAGCCCTGCAAAATGTGGGAAACTCCCATCTTTCTGTACAGCCCCAAATAATGATCCTCAGTTTTCCCAGGACCTTATCTCACCTTACTGGGATCAAGGTCAAGGTATTTGCAATCACGTTCTCCTCTGAGGCCCCCAAGCCTGAGAAGATTTCTCACTCTGGAGAAAGAGGTGGTACTTTAGGCACCAGCAGATCACCAGTCGTAACTGGTTTTGTGAGCATGAAAATATGTATTTGCTTCATCTGCAAGATGAAACATAATTTGATTTATCCAATGACTTCCTAGAAGAACTGTGACTCCAGAAGTCTACTAAAAGTGCTGAATAGTGGTGGCTTTTTTTTTTTTAAATTATCCAGTAGTAGGATGTCCTTGAACAGATCTCTAAAGCTCTTTGAAAGTATGTGATTGATGCTGAAAGTCCTAGACAGAAAGACAGGCTGTGAGAGACCAGAACCAACTGATATGTCCCTGTTTAACTCACCACTCCTTACTCTTTTCCATCCCTGCATCAATAATGCAGCAGGCAACAAAAATTAACAAAGTCACAGAGTCTTATTCTAGTCCTTCTTATTTTGGACCAGCTCTAGTAGGCCAAAAATAGCTCCCATTGGCAAGTCTCCACAGACTTGAGAGGTTTAAACTCCTGAAATCTGTCCTTTAACTGTATGGGAAATATCTATAAAACTTAAAAGAGTTTACACCATTTGATTTAAGAAAAAGTCCTTTCAAACTTTGAAGAGTTTAACATAAATAAAAACAATTCTAGAGAGATAAATTATTAAAGTCAGTGTGTATTCTGTAAGGCAAAATATGTGCATGCATTTTAAAGTCTTTGCTACAGAATTCAACAACAGTTTTAATTTTCTTTCTTTTCAATAGGATTGATTAAAATACAAACAGCTCCTCCTTCTACCCACCCCCCCATAACACAGAGAAGAAAATGTCTAAAATCAGTCAGGTGTTGTTTTGTTTTTAGCTCCCCTGGGATTTTTGTATTTGGTGTCTGATGTGTAGTTTGCTTTTATTCATTCCAGAGTAAATGGATGGCAGTCACGGAGACCTCGAAGAGACAGACTGTTTAGGTACTCACATGAGATCCCTGGGTTCAGGCCTGGATAGCAGACAAGACAGAAACTTTTGCCCGAGGCTTTAACATCCTATGTACCTTAACCTGTCAGTCCTTACAACTGGAACAGTTCTATCTTTTATACATAATGAAACATTTGTAAGGAATGGGGGTGCAGGCATGAAAGCTCGATCACTGGGGGACTCATTTAGGAAGACTGAGGGCACAGATTCAAATCCATCTTCAGCAAAGGAAGAAAAGAGCAGGTAAAAGGCTTTCCTATCACCTAGACAAATGCTACGAGCACTGGGCAGCACTCAGTCTCTCTCATGGGGGTGGATTTACCTACCCCACCCTTCTCCTTGTGGACAGCAAATATGAGAGATCTTAATATTACTCTAAATAGTCATTAAAATACGTTAAATCCTCAAAAATCTGTCACCGAGTAGAACTTCTTCATTGCAGTCAACACTTGGCTCTTAGAAGCAAAACTGAACTGCTGTAGAAAGAGATGAAGAGGTGACCAGGAAGGGGAGAAACACTCATGTGGGACTGTGGTGTTCCACGGATAATGCTGACAGATTCTCTAGCTATCTTCAGACTCTGCTCATATTTTTGTCTAAACACATTCAATTGGAAGGCATCTGAAGGAAGCTGCTGTAGGACAAAAGAAAATTTTACACCTACTTGTTCCTTTTGCAGCCTCAGATGTTTGTGACTCAGGACCATCATCATGCTACAGAGCACAAGCAGCTTTGTTTCTGACTCTGCTTCATCTCCGTCCATCAAATGGAAGTGAAGTAGCTACTAGTTTCTCATGGGGCCTGGGGAGCAGTCTCAGATATTCACTGCTTGTACAGCTATGACAAAATGAAAATATGAATCTGAATTTTCTGAACAGAACCCAGGTGCAAAAATGTGTGTGGAGTCAAACACTTTCTGTGTTGTTTGTTTACTTTGTTTTGGATGAGTTTCAACAGTAAGGCGTTCTTGTCTGAAGCTTGTAGAGCAGCTCATCAAGACCTAACTAGGTAAGTGGGTCCTTTCTTGGCTGATTTCCCTGCCTGCAGTGGATGAAGCACCAACTGGCATTTCTCTGGGTGCAGGTTCCACTAGATGCATCTTTAATGTGCTAATCCGGCCAGGTTTCAGTTGAAGCAGCAAGTCTGGGGTGTGCAGATTGACGAGCGTTTCCAACCGAGGACAGCAGGTGCACAGAGTGGACTGTGGGAACAAGGGAAATGGGACTGGCTTGCACTGGTCTTGGCTGAGTGCAGCAATCTGAACCATGGACAGCTCTCTCTAACGGGCTGTGAGAATTATGCTGAGAGTCATGAAGTGTGGGTCAGCAGAGGGAAAGTTGGAAACACTTTGAAGTGAGAATCAGCCTAAATCCATCGCAATGCACAATCAAGTACATATGCAGAGCCAGTATTGAGGTGCTGCCTAGAGGCCCATAAAACCAGTTGTCTATGCTGGTCATTAGCGAAAGGTTGGCTGTTAATGCTGTTAATTTTCAGTAGTGTACTTCAGCTTACTGATAGACAGAGCTGGAAGCTGCTTCCTCGATATTTTAACCTAGTTCCTAAATAGGAACAAGTTATTTCAGACCTTGTGAAATTAATGAGGACTGTTTGCCAATGGCTTGCTTGTGACTGGATTCTCTGATGTCTAATAAAGGACAACATCAATTAGCTGTTTCTTCAGTGGAAGCAGTGGTAGTGCCTTTTGCTCACCATTTTACCTGTTTCCAAAATTCATATTAAAGCAGAATGCATCTGAGTCTTTTTACTTCCACTGCCTAATTTATCCAAAATCAGCTGAGTTCAAAAGTTGAAGGACAACACAGACTGTGTTCCTTCCCCTTGAAGCCAGATTTATAATTTTAGATTAAGTCGGAGCTGCGTAGGGATCTCCATGGCAGTACTATATAATTTCTTCAATGTACAGGTAGAGATAACAAAATTATCATGACCACTCTTCTGCTGAGCTGATTAGCCCATGCCTCACCAACAGCTGCCCCTCTCTGAGGGTCTGATCCCATCATTCAGTCAGATGCTGCCAATGTGTATAAGGACCCACTCCCCTATAATATTTGGAAATGTCTGGCAGATGTTAAGAAATATGTCTCACAAGGGAAGGAACTGGGGTTTAACCCCAAGGGACAGATAGTGATATGAGGAAAAAAGGAAAAACGGGTTACATGAATTGTCCAAGGAATGAAGAAAAATTGTGGCATAAACCCACCTTTAACTCCCACATATTAGTTTAGCACATTCAATAATATCCCACCTTTAAACACTGGTGATTTGGTATTTGAGACTATCCTGCAGTACTTGGAGGGTTGTGCCTGGGGTTTCATTGGGTTTTGTTTCCCTTGAACCAAACTCAGTTCTTTCAAGTAATAGCTTACAGCAGGAATGGGGTTATTACTTTTCTCTCATTAATTCATCCACATAACCAGACCAGACCATTTCCACTGTTCAAGAAGAATTTAAACTCCTGCCATGTGCCCTCCAGGCACAAATCTAACCCTGTGCCACCACTAGGTCAATTTCTAGCAGAATGGTGAAGGCAACCCTTCCATATCCCATGTCCCTGTTCCTCCTTAACATTGGATTTCTCTGCCCTTTGTTTATTTCATTTCCTGTGCTCACCATGCAATGAACCTCTCCAGGTTCATTCATTCATTTCACCTTGGCAGCATGTCACTATGCAGACAATCTATTGAGGATGAGATTGAAATAATATTACGCTACCGAGCTGATAATACCTGACTTTAATATCTCTTAGCAGCATCTCCATTGTGGTATGTCAGTGAAACAGATCAGGCAGTCTAGTGCAAACCAAAGGGAGTGTGGGGGGAATACTTCTGCTATCAAAATTAAACTTCTTATACATCAGCAACAGAAGGTGAAGGGGCAGAAGAACTGCAAGGGAACAGATCAGTTACCTTTCAAGTAGCCCCTCTGAGAGGGTAGCTAATAAACATCGGTATTTAACTCCAAGCACTTTTCCTTCCTCTCTTTTCTCCCATCTCCTTGTCTTGTCTGCTCCCAATAATACACCATGTTGATTATATATAGCTCATTTTAGTGACATCATAACCATTCCTTTGGTCATTATCATGTTACTTAAACAGATTTACAGTCGGTGCATTTGAATTAAAAAAAGGGATGAAGGGGGGATGTTCAAGGAGCCATGAGAAAAGATATTCAAGAAGTGTGGTTAAGACAGCCCTAAGAAGCTATGTGAGTGGCTTTGATCTCTAAATCCAGTCAGTGAGTCTGTCTTGCAGGTAAGAGACAGGGCAAGAAGTTGGGACAACCTTAGTACTGCTCTTGATCCTTCCGGTTTTTGGCTATCTAGCCTTCAAGAATCATTTAGCTTTTATCACTGTTTCTCCATCTCAAGTTTATGTGTGAAAGAATATCTTCTGTGCTTTAACAGCTAGATGGACGGGTTCATGTTACGAATATTCATTCCTCTGCTTCAGTTGGTATGGCAACAGGGGAGAACTTGGCTCAACGGTTGTCTCTAATAGATCCAGACCATGGGTCAGATATGATCCTGAATGCTGATGTTTTATCTGAGGAAGAGGATGGAGTTGGATAGAGGGGTATTTCAAATTCATTAAATATCCTCTGCTGCCTCAGCAAGCAGCTTATCAAGGGAATCATTAACAGCGTGAAATTTTTAAATGTGTGTTTACAAATGAATCAATAAAGAAGATGCCTGGAAGAGCCTTTCAGCACTTCCAGGTGAATTTCAAAGGCCACATCAGCTATGGATAAAATGCAAGAAGTTGAAGAGATCAAATGTGAAACACATGGACCTCTGTTCAACTCTCCATGTCCTGGTGATGCTGGCTGACTTCCTTCTGCCTCTCTACCACTGAACCTGCTTTTCTGGTATTCCTCTTTACATGCTGATATCACAGCTTATCCCTCCTGCACCTATTGCTGGCTGGTGCTACCACTGCTGTCTATATCTGAGATTGTGAGCTATAAGTGTGAAATCAGAGGCCAAAGAAGAATTAAAACCCTGCATCTCTCTTTCTGCAATTGCCTCATACCTATTTCTAGAGGAGCAGTCAGATTGAGATGATCCTGTTTGCTGTATTACAAGCCTTGTTAAAAGTGTGAATGAGAGCAGCGTTAAGGCTGAATAACTTACCGGAGAGAAAAAACCAAAGGAAAGAAAATAAAAAATAAAGTTTTTAATGGGTTTCTGAACTTTCTGAAAGGCTGCAGACACAGCATCCTAGTTTTTGAGATCTACGCACTGATGAGTTTTCCCCTTTTTCTTTTGCTGTTAAAGTTCCTCATGCAGCCAAAATACAAGTGGTCCCTTGGCACTGATTTATATTATTTTTAGAGATGTGCAGGCAGCAACAGTTTTAAGCCCTCAAAGCCTAATAATATTTTTTTCCTTTAAAGAAGAAAGAGAGAGAGAAAGAAGTGATCCTCCACAGCAGATCGGAGCAGGAGGAGGTGACTGATAAAAGTTGTGACTCGCAGATTGAGCACCATACCCTAATTAGATGTGAACTTGGCACTTGTAGTGTGACTTCTGCCCTGGTAAAGTTCTTCTCTGACCAGAAGAGGGAATAAATCCAACACCTCTTAGAGTCTTCATGGTCTAAAATCTGTTCAGCTCTACGAGAAACCTCAAATTTAAATGATTTTGACTTCAAACTCTGAAAATAACATATTCTGAAAATAGTTAATTTTAAGATTAAGGTACTGGAATAAGCTTGAAGACGCTTCAGTCTTATTACCAATTCTGTACCAAAAATTTCAAAGTCACAATGGGAAAGGTACATAACTTCAGTCACATTTGTTGAAAAGGGATGTTCTTTTGCTGGTCTTGTTTCTTTACAAAAAAACCCCCAGCATTGAGAAGGGGTTTTCTCCTGGCATGCAAGCCCTGGTCTCAGGCTTCTCTATAGCATAAACAGCCAGAAGCAATTCAGGACAGGCATATCTTCATCAGAACACTGGGAGTAGATTCATCGGTACAGATTTAGTCATCTACAGTATTGGCATTTACATCTGAGATAGTCATCTAGGTCACCTTCACAACCCATGAGAAATAGTCAGTTCTAGAGGACGATCCATTTAATTCAAATGTAGATGTCAGGAGAATCACTCTCTGGAGTTGCCTATTTCTCTCCACTGACTGTGTACAGAGTTTAGGCAGTTAGGTCAGATGTGTATTCATTATACACAATTATCAATGAATCCCAAGTTGTGACACCCTGCAGAAGACACCCTCCTCAAAGCATCTAGACTTTCCATGACTGGGTTTGTGGTTACTTCCTGAATGTGGGATCCTAGTGACCTGTGGAAACTCCCCTTGAGGCTCACCATTTGCCGTGATCTGCAATAGCTCAGAGGCTTAGAATAGGAATGTGTGCTGATGAAGGAAGTAGATTTACAGACCATTTTAGGCAATAACTTTTGATTTCTTACTTAGCATAAAGAAAAGCCACACCCACCCATCTCCAAAGGTGAGAAATTCTGTCTGTAAGGGAAGTAATGCACTTTGACTTGTGAAGTACTTTTTCTTGTGTCAGCAATGGTGGGCGTTCTCCAGTCTACTAAGGCACCCCTTTCCCAAAGCGGGATAGTAAAAGAAACAACATTTCCTTCATTTTGGAGCCTGATTCCCCAAAGCTGGCCAGAACTTCACATTTAATTGGATCTGTCCAAAGAGTTCAAAGGTTAAAGCTGGGGACAAGGCTGGAAGGAAGACTAAAAGGCACCGAGGAAAAGATTCCTTAAGAAGACGAACTGTAGGAAAAAAAGTAAAATGACAGGCAAGGAATATAATAAAATGAACAACCCAGCCTGGAAACCACCCCAGTGCCACAAAGGAAGCCGTTCATTTACATTCGCAAGAAACGCAACAGCAGCTGGAGGTGTCTGGGCACTGCCATTCCACAGATGATGTCAGGCCTGCGGAAGATTTTTCAATTAATCTCTCTTGACCCTGTGCCTTGAACCCTCATTCCTATTTTTAACAACCCCATTCTGTTGAATGACCTTGGGACCTAGTGACCAATAATGCCCATTTAAGTAACTGCGGGGGTGTCGGTAAGTATGCAAGGAGAATTTGCAAAGGGCTCATTATGTAAAGAGTTAGTTACCACAAAGAAGGACTCTCTCTCTCTCTCTCTCTCATTCTTGCCTGTAGGCAAGTAGTTGGGGACCTTAAACAGAGGCTCGGTCACACTGAACACACAGAAAAGGCCATTCTGCATGTTGATGGCTGTAGAGCTTGGGGAAAAGAAGAAAGGTCATATGAACGTATACCAATCAAACACATCAACATCACGGAGAAACCATCAAAAACTTCGTATTTCTTCTTTCCACTAAAATATTGGATAGAAAAGAGTTGCAACTAAAATGAGACAAATAGAAGCGCCAGACCATGTTTTGCACCAACCTACACTAGTCCTGTTAAACATTTGGAAAGACTAACTCAGGAAGGATCTGGCTTCGAGTTCATGCATGTACAGCGAATGGAGAGAACAATTCCATCTGAGCCACAAGAAAATAAAAGGCACTAAGCCATTTTGCCTCACCAGTGTTACAGAAAACAGTTTTATGCCCACAAGATACGTACTTCAAAACATCCTGGTAGAGGTACAGCAATAAGCCTTGGATGCAAACATAACTTTTATTCCAGTATGAAAATATGTGTGGTATTCTTGTAAGCACTGTAAGGTTATGAACGTGCTCTCTTTCCTGCTTTTGGTACATGTGTTATGTATTTGGCAGGCTGAAAAAGAGTATGCATCTTTGTTTTCTAAAAAAAAAAAAAAAATAGAGGAAATTATTCTCTGCTAGACAGTTATATGATGACAACATGGGAATAAAACCGCAATGTACTGTGGTGTTATGCAAACCTCTCTGTGCTCCTCTGCCGATGGAATGACCACTATCTTGGCTCTCACTCTAGATTTCAACCATCTATCCTTTCACATAATGCTCTGTATCCAAGAGGGGGAAAAACAACAGATAAGGCAAGGCTTAAAGAAAAATTAATGATAAAGTTGGTAGTCTGGGTTGGATTTAAAGTTGGATTCTGCTGCAAGGGAAAGGAGCATTTTCTTTGTAATGCTGCCACTCCTGGGGTTCTGGTAGGTAAGAGCCAAAGAAGAGGTAAGAGGATTTATAGGAGTTGTGGGAGATGTTGGATTAAAGCTATTAATCAGAACGTAAAAACTGCCATCCTGGGTCAGACTAAAAGTCTGTAACAAAATAACCTGTTCCTGACAGTGACCTGTAACAGATGTTTGGGGAAAGTGTATAAAAACCATGGCAATTACAGAGTGATCTTTCCCCTGGCTGTACTCTTGAGTCTGAAATCAGCAGTTTAGAAACTTCCCAGGTTTTTGTTTCTCAAACTTTCAGAAGGTTTGCAACAAAAAGTTACAGAAATCCACCAGGAAGTCAGGCATTGCAGATGTGTACTGGTGAAAGCCATTCTCTCTCTTAAGAATGAACAGCTTGATAATACTCCAAACAGTTTTATTGCATTGACTAAAACCACCACTGGCACATAAGAGAGAGCCTGTTTTTCTCTGGAAAAACAGCCCCACGCCCATCAGCTCTTACCAAAATACACAAACATACAAAGACATATGAACCTGGAGAATTGCACGCTGAAGGGCTGGATACAGGACTGGAGCAGGAAGATTTCAAGGCTCTCTTCTCTGCAAGTTCATTAAATATGATAAACCTGTTCATCCAGCATCTCTTGAAAAACTCCTCTCCATGTAATGTCCTTGTACCACTCTTGCTGGGTCATCGACTAGCAAGGCGGCCAACACACTCTGCCCCCGTAGCGCTACAAAAAACTGATCCTAAGCAGTGATCAAAGGAAAGCAGAAGGGCAAAGCACCAGCAGAACAAAGAAGATAAGGACCACAGAAATCCATCAAATTTTAAAATGCATTGGATGCACTAACATCCCAGAGGAGACTCAGATAAGGACACAAGTAGCTCTTCTTACATATTCCTTCAAGGCTGAGTTCTGACACAGTCTTACTTACCCTCCAACAGGTTTGTTCACCTCTTTGTTCATTCAGCCTTTCTCTTTCAATTGAGAGATTTCATTTTGCTGACCTCCATTGATTATTAATAAAGAAGAACTAAAAATCAAAATGCTGCTGTGTGTATTTCTCCACCAGTCACACGAATCTCACTTGCCTCTGTGATCTCCTATCACCCTAGTTTCATCCAGGACAGAGACCTCTTGTGTGTGTCTTTAAAACAATCTTGTCACTGCTATGCTTGTTTTTGTGTTGTATATTTCCAGACATCAGGCAAACCCTCCCTTTTTTCTTGTCTATTCCAATTAGTTTCTATTGTAGCTTTTTTCTTTCCTTTACTTATACCTTTTAATTCCCCTTTCTCTTTAATACACTGTCGCTGTACTGATGTTGCCTAACTCTCAGGAAGTGTTTTGGGACACACTTGATTAAAAAATATAGAGGAGATTAAATTCAAGTAGTTTTGTATCTTTACTTTGGTACTTCGTCTTTCCTCTGTCAGTATAATAACTGTAATAACTGAAGTATTTGTATATTTGATAATTTAAATTTTTTCTTCAGTCAAAATATTCTAAATTCATTGTTTTAAACATAAGAGGTAGAAACATATTTGATGGATCTAAAAATTATTCTAAATTTCTTATTTTAAAACATACTGTAGTGTTTCAATTTCATTATTATTTATATAATAGTCCTCATGTTTTCTGAACATTTAAAATAAATTCATGTCATAGTTATAACATTTCTTTGATGTCATGTGGAATGCCTAAAGTACTTTGGGTTCGTATTTCTTTGTTTTCAAGCAGAGTTTGAGGTACTAATAGAATTGACTTATTTACAGAGCAGGAAGTTTCAGGAGAAAAAAAATAGATATGAGGCTTTGGTCATTACAAGTTTAAACCTCAGATAATCCTCATCCTCCTTAACTGAAAACTCAAATTTAATTGATTTTATTTGAATTTCATTCTGTATATGGAAAGGTGGGGCTTCCCCCCCCCCCCCCCCCCAAAAAATACC
>VZTI01000914.1:482217-562894 GCA_013397865.1 Struthidea cinerea
AACCTGTGCAGCATGGCAGGGTGTTGGAACCAGGTGATCTGTAAGGTCCCTTAAAACCTAAATTATTCTATCATTCTATGATAACCCTGAGGGGGGAAAAAATGAAAATCAACCTTCCACCTGGAGTTTCGACGCATATTCTCTTTCCTTCAAGCCTGACTTATTTGGAAAAACTTCTAATAAACATGAATCTGACAGTCAGCCTAATATGCTGGAATCAAAAACTATTATTGACTTTGCCATATTGATCAGTGGTGGCCCAAGCCCCGTAATAGATTATGGTGTTTCTCTCTAAACGCAGTTGCTCAGCTGTTCCCTCTCTGCATTAAATGAATGCTCCTCTGACAGGAGCTGTTGAAATGACCTGGTTCAGAGCCTCTTGCTCCAGGCCTTGCCCTTCCATAAATACACGGTGCACTTCCAGGGCCACGCAAACACCTAAGCACCAGCTCGCTACTTCTGTTTGGATGTGGTTTCAGGTGTGGTTCTTTGCCACCCACTCCTGTTTTATCCCTTCTCATCAATGCCTCCATCCCCTTCCCCGCGGCACATCTCACCAGCATTCCCTGCACTTGTGCTGGGCTGCTCTGCTGTGTGCTGTATCCTGACTGCATAGACTGGGAACGGAGCCACAGGGAGGCTAATTGCCTTGTCAGGCAGAAAGCTTGTGCCTAAGAGGGAGTTTGAAGCCATTTCTTTCATGTCAGCTGCGGTGTATGAAATGTTGACTAGCTCCTCTTGTTATGCTCCTCAAACCAACCTTCTACTCCCAGCTCTAAATTCCAGCCTCTAGGTGAGGATATCTTCATGTGCTTGAGGAGTGGGGCAGGACAGCTTTTCCATGACATCAGTCTGAGCTCACAGGAATATGGAGAAGGGTTATCTTAAGTGTAGAGGTGAGTTATGGTACAGCAGACTGTGTAGTCATGGTGTTCCCTGTGCTACCTGGAGGTGATCACCCCAGTAAGTCTGCGGATGACACCAAACCCCTCCAATAAGCAACAGCAACAACCACCTGGAAGGCAGTCCCTGTGTTTTGCACTGTTCTGGGATGGGATTTGGGTCCATGATTAGTCCAGCTAAGGTCCTTGTGGAAGAAACTTTTCATGAGGCATACAAGGATTCAAAAACCCCAGGAAATTTTGCTATTTCTACAGCTGCCATTTCTCTTGAAGCCAGAAAAAAAAGAAAAAGGGTAACAACTACACATGCTTTGTGGAAATATGCAATTCAGAAATGTATAAATGCAGGGATGTCTAAGGAAAATTTCTTCTCTTCTGAACAAAAAGATGTAATCTGTACTGAACAGCCAGTTGCAAAAAGTGTTTCAATGTTATCTTTTCACAGGAAAAAATTATACATAATGCTGAAGAAAAGTGAGATGAACACATAAATGCTGTTTTCAGTGACACCTTAAATTTTTCACAGATTGCTCTCCTAAATTAGAATATCTCCACTGGATTTATTCAGAAGACAAGCCAAAGATTAAAGAAAGGCAGAGAGGTTGAGTGATCCACTCAAGACAGGTCATGATTTTTAAGTGAGACCCAAGAAGGTCAGCAGCAAGGTGTGTACAGGAGTTAACCAGAGGAAAGCCAGCATTGGTCTTCCCTGAGAGCAAGCCCAGAGCCAACATTTCCAGATCTATAAATAAACAGCCTTTTGTCAAACTGGGAGAAAAGAAAACTGTGCTGTGAAACAAACAATGGACACTGGTATTGAAATGAAAAGGACATGGAGAACACGAGAGTTTTAGAGCAGGTGGCATCAAACCCTTCCTGAGCAAGTCAAGGGCTTGGCATCCCCAAAGCAACTCGACAGAGAGATCCCCAAAGCAATCTCTTATGGAGTCCTCTGTAGTATGTAAATTTATTGAAATACAGTCCCCTTTGCCTACTGGGAGATGAGTACGCGGTGATCCGTCCTCTCAACCCACACTGACACAGGCAGCTGACATTGTGGTTTTGAAGATTTCCCTTTTGTTTTTACTGCCAGCTTGTGGGAGGGGGAGAGAAAGAGGAAGGGGAAAGAGGAGGGCGTATTGCACCCGCGAGTGTGTGTAGGCAGGCCAAGAGAATCTGTGCCACCGAACACCCAGATGGCAGGAAAAATTCACCTTTTACTAACTGGATCCCTGGCAGATTTTTATAGCGTGTGGGTGGGAGAGAGGGCAGGGGCTGGGAGGAGGATGCAGGAAAGCAGAGCATGTAAATGCACATATGTTTGCACCAGAAAAAGGGAGAGAAGGGCATGCAGTGAATTAAGAGGCTTCTATCTGCATGTACAGAGTGACAGAGCTGCACAGGGAAGAGGAGCTGAGTTATGGTGATGTCCTTCAGGAGCAGAGATCCAAACACCCAATAAACCCCTCCTTTGCCCTCTTCTGCGCAGAGGCACACAGGAGGCCTCTAGCTCCTGGTACCCTTGCAAGGTATGTCACAGGAAAATTTTTTTCTCCCAAGATTCCCTGAAATGGGCTTTGAAAACAGTGAAAAGCTGCCTGTCTTCAGCTGAACTTTCTCTTCGTCCCTTGAGGTGACACAGCCCATACGCAAGCCAAGGTTCACATTCTATGACTTCATGCACCTGATCATGAGGCTGTGCCCCTACCTACACCTCTTTTCCATCTGAATTTCTGGCTTTGGGAAGAAATGAACCAGTGGATATCTTTACAAACTACTTTTCCGAGCTCTCACATATCTGTTAAAAAACAAAACCAGACCATGGACTGGATCTTTGACCTTGTGAGCATGAAAGCCTTGCTCCCATGTAGTTAAATTCCCTCCTTCTCTTCAAAACTGAGAGGACTGAGTTTCACTTCCAGGGGTTGGATCACACCTACAGTTTCCATTTACCTGAGCTACCTGAGATGCTCTATGACTTGTGGTTCTTGGCGCACAAACACAACTCAGAGGGACAAGAAGTTTGGCTGGAGCAGGTGAAGTCTGCTTTAGGAGAATATGGGATACACATAAACAGTTCTGCAAAGACTCAATTACATACTTAGAAATACTGCACATTATTTGCATTCCTCAATCAGTACTGATGCTCATCCTAAAGGTATCTAGAGACCCTTGAAATTCTCTCCATGATAGGAAGTGTAATGAAATACATGCAAGATAGCTTAAGGCCATGACCATCTCACTTTGGGGGCGTTTCCTAAAGATTTGCAATTGAGTCAGATCTGTTAAAAGACTGACAAGTATTTTCAGGGAGATCTGACCAGACCAGGGAAGATGTAAGCCTTTTGGGGACTGGAAAAAAAAAAAAAAAAAAAAAGAGAGAGGGATCATTTTAAGCTCATTTGGAGAAAGGAGGCAAAACCATACAAAGAAAATCTGATAAAGAATGATCTTAAGAGTCTTCAAGAGTGTGTGCTGTGACCTAACATCTCTAATGTCCTAAAGCTATAGGTCCTGGGTGTTGTGTTTCAAGCCAGAATGGACCCTTTGGATGATCATTTTGAATCCCTGGTAGCAGAATTTAAGTCAGTAATTCCCACAATGACTAAGTGTCCTCTGTATCCCTCACTCAGCAGAACAAACAGAACCCTGTGCAAACAGAGGTATTTTGCCCACCATCTATTGTTGGATAACCACAGGAAAAGACTAGGCTCTTTATTCTTGATTTAGCCCCAGATGCCAAAGAGATTCCCTGCATTGTGCTAACAGACAGGTGGGTAAAGACAACTGGCATGTGCCATGGGGGAAATCACTGGGAACGCCTCGGCAGTGAGTATCAAGGCAAACCTTTTTCAATGCCTTCAAGAGAAACCAAAAAGCAAACGAAAATGGGAAAAAAGTAATCCCCTCACGTTTCCCTCTCTGAAGGCAGCAGATGCTTTAAAATTCACCACTCAAGGTCTGCCTTGTAGCAGACAGTAGGGCGGAGAGGGTGGCTGCTCCTCTGCTCCCCAGGCCTGCTCCCAGGGATTGCATCTGCACGTGCAATTTTGGCATTTCCATATATCTGTTTGATTGTTACGCAGGTATTTGGTACAGGGAGCTGCTTTTGTTCCCTGGTACTCCAGCTGTGAGGGAGGGAGCCTCGTGGGTGGCAAACAGTGTGCTGCACAGGCCATTTGTGACCTACCAACTGGCCAGTGACCAGGAGCTGCTGCAAGCCCCATTTCCATCTAACTCCAACACTTTGACATGCATTTCTCTGTCTAGAGATTACAAACATGGGCTTGCCTCTCCATCCTCCCTCCAGCATTCATTCCTTGGCCCAAGATGAGGTTATGCCCCTTGAGAGGAGACACCCAGCTGTAGAGTCTGCTGTGATAGCAGAAAGGGGCACCAGATGATCAGTGCCAGTAACCGAAGGTACAAACCTCAACCCTCTTCCCAATCATGCTCCTGCTCATGGGAAGTCAGAGCTGGGTATTTCCAGCTCTGCTTATCATGAGCTGCATCTCAATGAGGCCCTGCTTCTAAGTACCCTGAAGTCATCCCTTTATCTTCAGGAACTTCAGATCAGGCCCATGAGGAGACATCATCTTTGCAGGCAGTAGACTCATTATTAGATGGTACAAATCAGTGCAATGGCACTGACTTCTACGAAATGAGGCCAAAGTACATTAATGAATAACTATTTCAGGAGCTCTGTTAATGAAGAAAACCAGTATTTTTGATAAAACATGAAAAAAAGATGCAGCACCTGGACTGCAAAATCAGTCGAGGCATTGCTGTGTCTCTCAATACCTTCCACGACGTTCCGTGCCCAGTTTTGATCTCAAAAGGGATCACTTAACATACATGTGAACCTCACTTGCAGAGTGCTTATTTCTCTGCTTTTGGAAAAGTACAAACAAACAAAAAAAAGCCCAACAATTTTTGTACTACTGTAACAAAACATATTACAGTTTACTTGGGTCAGATGGACTTGTATACATGTGGCAATGTGCACAATCCATACCTATAAATACTTACTTCAAGGAAATACATATAGGTAATTACCTGCCCAGTCTGACCTCTTTTACAGCACTAATGCAAAGTGCTGCAAGTGTCACTTACTGGGTGAGTTACTCTTGGGCCTAGACCCAAGTCCCACAGGGTATGACAGTCCTTTATAGCCGGTTGCCATCCTTTCTCAGCACTTAAGGTGTTGTCACAGACATACTAAGTGGACCATCAAGGAAGCCACACTCTGAGCAGATCTCTTCCTTCTCAGTGTTGTCCCTGAACACTTGTTGTTTTACCAGCTCATGCTCTTGTTCAAGGAGGCATCACATTGCACTAAATTCTGGCCATATAGAGCAGATTTCATGAAAAATGTATTTTACACTTTCCACTTCATCGTGAACCAAAAGGGAAAAGTCACTTTTTGTCCTAAATACAAGCATTGTGCCTTTCTGAGGTACTTTCCTCTTGACGTCTAAACCTTTGATATCTGAATTTGAGATACTCATCCCATTGCAGATAAATAATTTTGAATGGATTGTCACTGGACTCAAGTGCTTAGTATGATTATTTTAAGGACAGAGAGGCTTTTCATTCCCTCCACTGACGACAGAAGGGGTGGAGATAATCACCTCAGGTGTGAATATCTGTCTTTTAGACATTTAAACCAACATCATCCCTGAGGCTCAGCTTGAGTGGGCACATGGAAAAAGCTTGGTTTGTGCTGGAGAATTCCGTGGGCAACACTACAAGCAGAAGATCCCTGATCCTCGCCATCGTGCAGATGAAGCTACTCCAGCCAGCTTGATGTCTCACTGAGCCCATATAGAGAGTTTTTGGCTGTCTCTGTACTGTGAACAGATTCACTGTTGCAGTGTCTGCACCAGGAAAACTTATCCTAGTTTCTGAGATGTGTAAAGGCTCCTATCATGGATAAGACTGAATTGGCATTCATAGAACTAAAGAGAAGTTGCCATCAGAATATATTAATATCTCCCTGAATGGACTGACTTTTTGTTTCCCGGTTCAAGCCAGACTCACCAATGTCTGAGGTCAGATGCACAACACATGATGGGTTTGACAGAAAATTGCACCCAGTTTCATGTGAAACCAGCCAGAAGGAAAAAAAAATCACAAAAACAATGAACCAGGACAACAATAGCAAAAAAACCAAAACCAAAACAACAGAAAAGAGCTGACTTAAAAACTAGGAAGGAAAAGTATCAAGCAAAGCAAAACAGCTGTGCTGCAAATAACACCGGTGTTTTTCATTTCCATACAGAAAGTTGCTTTCAGCAAAATAAAATTAAATTATATATATTTATCTGTATAATGTCAAGACGAATTCGAAGATTCTCTGAGTACATGGGTAATGCTCTTCATTTGGGGTTCAAACCACAGGAATATCTCACTGTGAAAAAAGGCAGTAAGAGATTGGGTAGTGCAGGAGTAACCTGAGTCCCACCTTACAGGTTTGCTATCCAGCAGATATCCCCAGGCACTGATGCAAACATCTGGGCATTTATGTGCATGGTGACATTTATTTCTTTATTTTTAATGCCATGGGGAATTGAGGATTATGTTTGTTATTTCAACTAACCAGGCATTAAAATACCTCAAGCCCACCTCACCCTCACTGAGTTTTGACTGAGAAGCACTAGGCAGAGAGAGGATGACACAGTCCTAGGAAATACTAAGAGAGATTAATGGAAACCACAGCGGCAGCACAAACGGTGCCCGGACGTAAAGCACTGAGTAAACAACTTTTCTTTTCCTTTCCTTCCACATCGTAGCAGATGAGCCAGCAGAGGGAGTCCAAGAGATCTCCAAGAACTGCAGGATAAACAGCTCTGCTTTTGGCAAAATAAAGGTAATTAAACATTTTCTACCCGGGGCTGCAGAGTTCAAACCAGTGTGAGCTTCTTTAGGTCACTGCAAGATCTGCATCACAGCAAGATTTCTCAGAAAACCTAAATCGGTATTAATTTGCAGTTTAACTTCTCCAAGAAAACAAAGGGAATAAAGAAGCAAGTTGCTATTTTTGTATCATTGTTGATGATAAAAATTTCTCCTGTGTATTTCTAATTAAATATTATTATGTGTTTCTAGATCAATCGCATAGAAAAGAAGGTCAGGGGACCTGATTCCAAAGGGCAAATGATGCCTTATCTGTGTCACTGCACTCTTGTTCATGTGTATGGAAATACACAGATATTTAAATACAGGTACACTGTACACTGCTCAGTCTTACTGTTTGGTAGCAGAGGGTGAGACACGAGGTTTCACGCTGCCTTGCATCTTCTATTCTGACTTAAATGGTGGAGGAGAAAAACAGCTCTCCCAGGGGCCTGGGAACGGGCAGCTCTTTACGGCCGTGATGGGGCTTGGGGACATGGTTTTGTGGTGAACCTGGAAGTGCTGTGCTAATGGTTGAACTCCATCTTTAAGGTCTTTTCTAACCTAAATGATCCTGCAATTCTGTGTCGGGTTAGAGAGACACTACCACACACAAATTAAATCTTCACCCTTCTTGTAAGGCAGGGCAAAGAGTAACACTGCTGGGCCACAAGAACTGACATGCCAAACACCAGTGTTGTTCTCTGTTGCGGGGTTTC
The DNA here is from genome assembly GCA_013397865.1 of Struthidea cinerea. Lineage (NCBI taxonomy): Eukaryota > Metazoa > Chordata > Aves > Passeriformes > Corcoracidae > Struthidea > Struthidea cinerea. Next base: position 489,734 of record VZTI01000914.1, read on the forward strand.
TGTGGAACCACATAAATGTCAGGAAGAGCATCTCATTCAGATCCTACCTCTCTCCTCTGGTCTAAGTTGAGACTATCAACTTAATGTCAAAAAGCTGAGCATTTGTTTTCAACACTGAGCTACAAAATTCTCACCCTTTCATTCCTTCTAGAGCATGTTGGCTGGAAAGCCAAAAAGTTCATTTTTCCTTCTGTCTTTTGTCCTACAGTAATGAAATCTTACAAGACTGGTCTGAAAACAGACGGGTCTGCAGAATATTGACATTTTCAGCAGGAAATGCATGCATATGTGGAGGAGGAAGGGACTCCTACTATTCCTTGGTAATATGGGGCAGACTGTTTTCAGTATCGTGATGGTAGTGGTAACTGAGCTATTCCATCCAAGAACATATAGTCAAAATAGATGAGGCAAAGGAAAGGGGAAACAGGAGCTGAGAGACGTGGCTATGGCTGTAGAGTGGATTGGTGACAGAGTATGCCCTTATCCACTACCCTAGAGGATGTTCTGTTGCTATCTTTGAATTTTCCACCTGTTAATACCTCACCCATGGTTGCATTGAGTAGAATAGGATATTTCCACAGGCCTCTGTACAACAGCAAAGAGCTGAGATTAAAAAAAAAAAAAAAAAAAGGGAGATTGTCAGTGATTTGGGAGCACTTTTTCAAGGAGATCAGGCTGTGGTTGGAGCCAAACGAGTGGCTCAAGTAACGCCGCCTGGACCAAAATGCATCCAAAGTCTATGAGGTGAGACTTGAAAACGAAGCCTGACCTCTTCCTCCTACATTTGGAGTGTGAGATAACATTCCCTGTCAACCTGTCTGTTCTCTGGATCAGCAGATTAGTTGGAATGATTAGAAGAAAAGAAAGGATATTTTCCACTCAGTTATTTACAAATTGTACCTAATGAATTATTGATCAGGTGAGTAGCCCTCTGCACAGCCCTCTGGGAATCTGTCCTTTCCAAGTCATGGTCATGGCCCTGTGGCCCAGACGGGCCAGTGGAGATGTTTCAGCCCTTACCCTGAGGGGGTATTTGGCCACTGAGGCCACTTTTGTTTTTCTATTGCTTTCTCGGTGAAAACTGAATCTTATTAATTTAGCTGGAAAGCAATAGAAACGGAGAAAAAAATCTAAAACTATGTATCTGTATAGGAAAAATGTACAGGATAACCCCTACTCCAAACCAGAAAAATAATTTCCCCATTGTTGAAGGAGGTGAAGGATGAATACAGAATTCAAATTCAAGGGACCTGAGCTCCTTTCTTGTCTCTGCCACTGAAACACTGAGCAGGTCACTGGCTGTATGAGCCAATGTAATTACCTGTCAGCAATGAGAGTGCACAGCCTGTGCAGGTCTCAACCATGGCTCTCTTCACAGCCACTGGGGATGGAACCAAGAGCCCCACCAGTCTGGAGTGCAATTTATCCAACTAAACACAGGTATCTGCTCAAGGCCAACACGAGTCATGCCCTAAAACTTGCCATCTGTCTTTCCTGCCTCTCCATTAACTATGAAGGGAACTGAGAAATAGAAGCCTACACTGAATGAAGCGAAAGTTAGACCAAATGAACACCACCACCGATCTATCTCTATCCCAGTATTTCCTGTTCTTTTCTATTTTGTGTCTGCGTCTCTGTGTAAACCCTAGGCCTTATTGTCATCTCCACGCAGGTTAACACAATGCAGTTTTATCGGCATCCTTGTGTTTCAATGCTTCTTTGAGACAGAGATCAACTGAAAATACAGGCATCACGATCTGGACCCTGGACAGAAATGTGGCCTTGAATTCCACTGTACAAAATGCATTGAGGCCCTGTGGCTGTCCCTTAGCCTGCACTCTCAGACAGGAACAGCTGGAGCTGTTCCATGCTAGACCTTCCACCAGCACAGGGCAGTGTCATGGTACTGAATTCAATGGCAACACTTTAAATTATATGTTTGAATATCTGTTTATAATCTACACAGCAAACTTTTATGCCTCATGTAACTTCAGGCTTGGGTTTTTGGTTTTTTTTTTTCCCCAAGGGAAAATAATAAGTTTTTATTTATTATTATTGTTTTTTTGCATAGCTGGCAAGAAGGGTAGAGTCAGTTTCCTTCTCTCTCCTCCGCTCTGAGTACCAGCTGTTCTTCATGAGGGGATATATGAGCAGTTTTATACAGTTTTAATATCCACCAGAAATTACATCTCACTGCTTTGGGGACTGAACCTTTAAAATTCAATTTCAAATAAATATAATTATAAAATAAGGCAGGGGAAAAAAAAAAAAGGGCAAGAGAAGGAAAGAGAGTATCAAAATTCAGCTCCTTGCTATAAGAGCTTCAGGGCACAGCCAGTAGGGCTGTGTTCTTTAGCAACAGTAAGGAAAATGGCCCGGGGCTCTGAGATTAGCATGTTGATATTTTGGTCACCACTCTCTATATGAAGCCAGAGATGGAAAATCCCATGCTGCAAAGAAGGAAGGGGAGCAGGAGCTTTGCAGAGAAGTTTTTGTATCTTCCCCAAATTTCTCATAATTTGAGAAATACAGTAAGAGGAGAGATTGAAAAAACAACCTGAAAATGCTGAGAGGAGGAAAGGAGGACTGCTGAAGTATCATCTCAGGGTTCTTTTCCCCAAAACCAGAGCCACCTCTAAACAAACTAGGGTCTCAGAGAGCACTGCTCTAATCCTGCCAGGTAAAAAACCAAACCACAAGCACTAAAAAAACAACCATTCCAAGGCCAAAAGTTTTTCAGCTTTTCAATTTCCCTCAAAAATGACAGAATGGATGACCTTGTCGTTAAAATGTAAGACTACTGTAACAGTGTGGACATGTTAGCCCTAAGAGAGGCATTGAATCTTATGTGCATGTGCAGTGTTTCTAACAAGCCATCATTTTTAACTGGACAAGAATTCACATTAAAGTAAGAAAGCCCTTGCTTACAGGTCTGAACAGACCTGAGCTAATAGGTCTTCCTTCTGCTTAGTGAAGCTAAGGAAAACAAAACATATTTAGCATTTTGCAGCAGTGGTCTGCTATTTATTGCTAATAACACATAAGACTGTGCTGCAACACCTGTTGGGACCCTGAGCCTGACAGCCAAGCAGGCAATGCTAGCAGGAGAAAGAGATGCACAGAAAGTGCAGGTAGCTGATGCAGAGGCTGCAGAGTAGATGACCCTCAGCGTTTTGTTCCCTGTCCCTCAGATTGCCCTGCATCCACGGAGCACAGACATACCAGGAAAATAATTTGAAATCTGAGGATGGGCTGGTTGCAAATATGGCTCCCCAGTCGGGTTGGAAATATAACTGGTTCCAGGGAATCTATGTGGAAATTCACGGTCATTGGCAAAAGCCTCGCTTCAAATAAGTACACAGAAGAGACTTTGAGAGGTGAGGAGCTGCCTACACGCTCCAGTCTGGAAACACATGCTTAAGGCACTCAGCAATGTGCAAGAAAACTTTTGCATGTAGGTGCCCAATTCTATGCCCTGCACCTCCGTGCACTTCTCTGCCTTGCTTCTTTAGGAGGGATCTGCTGTATCCAAAAGGCAACATTAGTGCTTTAGAAGTGGTGCACATAGTGTAAGATGCACGGTCACAGACTGCTCGAGCCATGTGCAGGCTGGGACTCAGAAGCTCACTTCTAATTTTCTGAGCTAAATCTAAGACTCAATCTCTGCAAATCAAGGCAAAGAATGATTTTCAGAAGAAACTTTTCCTTTCATAGACAATTCTCACATTTTAGGCCAACCAAAAGACATAGTTGTGGAAGACTGAGCATTCCTGAGGGTTTCTGAGAGCTCAAAAGTCCCATAGAAGGAGCGAATCAGGTTTCATGTCACAAGTGTAATTATTAAACAAGGAAATAAACTGAAAAGGCCAAACACTTCTTTGGATCAGACATCTTACAAAGAGGCCCAGGTCTTGACTAGAACAGATTTTGTTCTAAGAACTGTTCTGGGACACAGTGATTCCAGAAAACCTTTCTCTTTTCCTCTATCAGTTTTGTCAGTTGCTGCTGGGACTTCAGTGGAAATCCTTGGAAGCAGATTTCCTCTACAGCCTTTCCACATCATGCTCCAGCGACCAACTTTGCTCTGTACAATCTTCCCAACCGCAGCAGGACACAGCCACAAATCAGTCGGCACTTAAGGAGCCCCTTCACTTTTATCTCACCTTGCTCTCCGTCTGCTCCCTTCCCAGGCCTTGTCCTTTCTTATACAACTTGTGTATCATCAGATAACCAAGTAAATATCATTTCGGAGAGCTGCCCCCTCTTGCCATGCATCTGAATGAGCACCAGGTTTGCAGTTATTTGTTTAGCCACTGAGCTGAACAAATTAGATTAACACAACACATGCAGCGAGGGGAGGAGGACACGAGGAGGGGGGCCCTTCTGACAGAGACTGGAAAGATGCTGGGGAAGTGCTGTTGTCATGGCAATTAACCCTGTCTTGGCAACGGTGTTCTTCATTCCCCCAGAAAATCTGCTAGGTGATTCCCCTTTCTTCTCTCTTCTGTGTGCTGCAGAACTGGGGCAGAGCTGCACAGGATCAAAGCTGTGCTTCAGAGCTCGGGAGGTTATGACAGTTGCAGTTGTGCGAGGGGAGATGTGTGGGAGAAGCTTCCTTCTGCTAAATTTGGTGACACACTGTTAACAAGACAATACAACAGCAGGGTTGGTTGCTGTTTCCTCTCCCTTTCTCTATTTTTTTACAGCCCAATGAGACCTTTCATTATATTTCAAATGTGTTTCCTTTAAAGCTGTTGTGAAGATTCCCTCCTACTGCTTACACTGTTCTTCCTCTTCTCTCACTGCAGCTGATAAGCACCTCACTCTATCGGGTCCTGTTTTGTACACGAGACACACAGCATGGGGTTGAGGCAAAACAGCTTGCTCTCCCCCCTTGGAGAAGGGCATCTCACAAGAACTCTGCTCTTACACAGCCAACTAGTCACCCTCACCTTTAATTTCAGGGAAACTTAGTGTGTTCTTCACCCACAGAGCTGGAAAACACGTCAAAAACTTTCCAAGGCAGACTTTCTGCTGGTGTAAATCGGTACAGCTCTTCTGAAGTCAAAGAACTTACTGTCAAAGGGACCAGATTAAAGCACGGAAACACTGGGAATGTTGTTGCCCATGTTTTATGGATGGCACAGCAGAGTCAGAAAAGGGTGGTTCACATGGAATCACTGTCCTGGGAGCAGCCAGAAATCTCCTGCATCATAAACCAGCAAGTCAAACACAGAACATCTCTGGTGTGAAGCAGCAGAGACCATCTTCAAAATGGTGTACCAGAAAGCCTGGAGACTGGTGCATTTTCCAAGGGGAAATTACCAAAAAGACCACAGGGAAATCGGATTTGTCAAAAGGTAACTTTGACTGTGTTTTACAACTTTGACTTGGAGCTGGTATTTTTTTTCAACTCTGCCCCTCTCATTGAAAGGTCTGGAAGCAGTGACCTCTCACTGTTGGAAACACAGCGCTGAATTGTGATTTTCTATTTCTGAGATAAACTCCTCTGCAAAGGGGGAAAAAGTGCACCCCGCACACAAGAACATCTCAGTGATTCCTCTTCCACCACAGAAAATACCAGGCAAGTGCTTAGGTAATTGGAAATAGGATGAATCTAATTGCAAGAAAAGCTTTACTAGATTAATCAATTTAATGTCACCTCTGATAATTCTTGAAGCAATTCCATGTAGATAATCAGGATGTATTGATAATCCAAACTAATCAAGAGGTGTGGAGTGATGGAAAAGCCTTTTCCCCTCAGTGTACTATTGGTGCAAAAAGACACTTGAAAGACACAAACAAGAATTATTTTTCCCCCCCCCTTTTAATGAAATCTGTCTCCAGGAAGTTTTAGGCTGGTGGAAAAGGATTCAAATAACTTTGTTTATCTAACTAAACTGTAACAGGCCTGTTCTTTTCCAGGACACTCACAGATTCTATACTATTTTCCAGTGTTCTTCAAACTGAAGTAGGGACCTGCATCCAGAAGGAATTAACCAGACTCTTGGCACCAATAATATTAACAGCAAGAATTCTCTGTTTCTCAGTGGAAATTTTCAGGGGGGACTAGTGGACATGGTGGCAGAAGTCTGAGCTCAGACAAAACCTGTGGGGTGCATCAGCTGGGAAGCCTGGAATCGGCCCCTGTATGAGGCGACAATGCCGGAATGATTCTGCTCTGGGGTCAGTAAAATGAACAGTCTTGGAGAAACCTACGAGCTTTTGGCCACTGTGGCTAAATTCATGCCAGGCTTCGGAGGGATGATGGGGTGTGAGCAGCAGCAGAAGCAGCAGGGTGAAGGCAACCATTTCTCAGTGCTCGGGCTGCTGCAGGTGTGGAGGAGGGTGTTAAATGGAATGCCTGAGGACACAAAGGCAAGGGTTAACTAGTTTGCCTGCTGTTTGCAGACCGAATGGTCCTCAGAGGCACTGGTATTTAAAGGGGTTTCCAGCTTCTAAATGCCACTGCAGAGGGGGGTTCCTGAACCATTATGTTTATATGTAGAATATTATGCTCCCTCCTGCCCAGAAAGATGCTGCATGGCTTTCTGCACTGGCTAAAGAAGAGAGTTGACAATGAGAGAGCAGATGCATACTTTGGGGCTGACATCTCCCTGCCTTTAACATTTAACAGCTGAGATCACAGATTCCTCAGAGCAGTGGGAAAGAGAACTGATATGGGACTTCTGGTTGTGGTTTTCTTTATTTAAAAGTATTTCTGGGGCAAAGCCTTCAGATTCTCAGGTTTTTTCCCCCAATGTTTTGTTTCACTCATTTTTCTATTGTCCCATCTTAACCTTCAAAGAAACCAGTTTCCCTGGGAAAAAAAACCCAAAACCATAGTGATTTTGATTTCTTTGTTGTTAGCAGATATAATGGTGTCTAAATTGGGGGGGGGGGAAAGACTGGCTTAATCTACTCGATTTCCCAAGATGTAATTTCTCTTAGCCATGTTCAGCAGAAAATCTCTGCACTTTTCCATAATCCCGTAGGCTGCCATAAGCATAATGATTTTACCATAGCAGAAGAGAGGGAATGCAGCTGATGTTTAAGGGAGGCATCAGGAGAGCCAGACTCCTTGGTTTTGTGTCTGCTTCCATCACCAACCTGGCAGCACCACTTTTCTCAAACCTCATAGGGCAAAACTTTCAAAACCAGAGTGCTTAAACTCAAACACCTCCATAGATCCTCTGAGACCTGCAATCATCAAACCTAAGGCCTCTGTGTGCCCTGTGAGTGTCAAACCATACACAAAAGCATATATACCATGTCTCTGATATCACCTCTAGGCAGCTCTGCTCTCCCCAATTCTAAAAGGAGGTTAAAAGTCTGTACCCCCAAAAAGGCTACTGCACGGAGCTAAAAGGCTTGCAAGTGGCTTTGCAGGAAGTGCCAAGAGGTCTGAGAAGTCACCCTCCCTCCCTTCCGTTGCATTCTCTGAGAGTAAAAAATACTCCCTCAAAGAGAATGTCCAAAGAAAAAAATTAGAGTCCTTAATTTGTGCTGGATACTCCTCAGCAAATGCTATTCCAGATGCCAAAGGCCAGCTGCAAACTCCAGGGCAAGAGCTGAAATCAATTTGCAGCCAAAGTAAAAATGCCTGGATATCTGTCCCTGGCTCCTTCGCTTCCCAGCAAAGCCATGAAATGAGCTACTGCCTCTGGTTACATGGTTAATTTCAGAAATGAAAAGTCCAGTAGCAATAATGGCATCTCCGGCTACCTACTGTGGAGCTCGAGAAAGAAGATGCTGGTAGCCTTTGCAATCCAAGCTGCCATATACCCTCTTGGAAGCAATTTCCTCCCAGTTTTTAGAGAAAATAGAATAGAGCTACTTCTGGGGAAGAAATTCAATCTTTGAAACATATATTCAGGTGACTGAGGAAGGGCTTAGATAAACAATAGTGAATATTGCTGAGGGGCAAAGAAAAGGGACAGAGATTACAAAAACAATGTCAAAACTTGAGGCATCCAGAGAAGGATCTGCAAGATGAAAATATTTCCCACTATGACATAAATGAAACTGCCCTTCAGTGTATCTGGAAGATGGGCATTTTATTTTCCTCTCTCCTCAGATTTAGAACAAAACAGAAAAGGAAACTTTGTTTTCACAGTTGACTAGAACAGTCCAAATCCTCTGACTGTGCTAAATCCAGCAAGAGCAAAGCCTGATCACCAGTGCCACATCTGCCATTTGAGAGAGGCTTCTCAGAGACCTCAAACACCAGGAGCCTGCTCTCCTGCTAAGTGAACTGTTACATTTCATGTTCACTGTTCCTGCCATTCCTCTGTCATTTTAGGATGAAAAAGGCTGGACTCACATACTTTAAGGAAGAAGGTGAAAATTAGAGATTTTTTTTTATGTGGTTGTTTTTGGTTTTGTTTTTGGGTTTTTTGTGTGTGGTTTTCTTTTTGTTTGTTTGTTTGTTTGTTTTGCTTTGTTTTGTTTTTTTTTCTATTTTGATGAACCAGAGCTTTTTGAACAGTAGGAGAAAAACAGGAGAAAAGAAGTGAAGTGCCTGGCATCCAGGAATATGCTACACTTAGTCATGTAATGTTCCTCCAAGGGGAGTTCATCCTTGTGCTGAGCACCAGGGAAAGACCTGTACGCTGAGGAGATTTCCCATCATTTAGGTGATGAGCAGGATGTGTTTGCACCAGTGATGGGTTTCTGCACCAACGCTGTGCCTACCCACACTACTCCTCAGGCAGGAATGAAAACACCCTCCACATCCCGCTGGCATGTTTTATACCCTGAAAATTGTCTGCTGACCAATGCCATTGTATTTCTTTAACAATAAATAAATTAAAAGAGTTTTTTTCCCCATGTGGTCTTCCAGAGACTACAGCTTGCCTTGGTATTTCCTTTTCACGACTGCTCCTTGGTGCCCCTGCAGGAAATTACACTTCAGTTGGTACTTTGTACCTCAACATAACAGCTCTGGAGACCTGCAATCCTACCTGTCCAGCATGGAGACAAGAGAAAACACAAAATAGAGAAGCTCCATGAGTTGCTGTATGGACTTACTCTGTCCAGGGAAACCTTGCTCTTTAGGGTATTAAAATTCAAATATGTCTGTGCTGAAACATCCCCTCATTTTATAAATAGAAACCAAGCACAAAGGTAAAGGAGGGACTGTGATAAAGAGGGACTAGATCTCCCAAATCTCAGGCTGGCACTTTAACCATGAAACAATTTAACCCTCAAGGGTGTTTTGGCATTTTCTTTCTCAGTTCCCTCTGTGTAATTCATTAACTATTGCTTCTTTGTACAGGGGGTCAATGATTGCGTATCCCATTTTGGGTTATTTCTCCTTTTCCCCACTGGAATAATAAGTAGTTGTCCCCAGCCTAAGTCTGTGCTGGCAGCATCACAGGAAGAAAACTTATACCTCAGTGGAATAGCTTAACATTTTTCATGCAAAGATATTGCTCCAATCCAACACCATTCACCCTTATCACCATCAGCTGCCTGTTTAGAAATGTGATCAAAAATTAAACTAAGTGTGGTGGTTTGACAAAAGACCAGAAACTCAAGGGTCCCAAAGAACTGACAGAGCTTGGCTGTGATTTCCTCTGAGATCTGAAGAGTTTCAGACAGCTGTGGATCATGCTGTTCACAGAGCATCTTTGGCATGACCATTTTTAAGATGGTCAGTCTCATTCATGCTGCAAGCATCAACTTGACCTGGTGTCTTGCCCACTGTGCGCCAACCTTCCACCACAAAATGTAGCATTTTCCGCCTTCCCTGTTGAATATGAAAGCCTTTTAGGGCAGTTCTCAGTTCCTCCTAGATGTCTGAACTGTGCTTACTGAACAGGGGCTCTGATTACTGGCATGTTGTCTCCAAAACACCACATCACAATTGTGAAGCAGGAGCTTGTCAAAAACATATGCTCAAGCAAACAGAAACACATACTCCTTTTTGGGATGACTTTTACCATATTATGAAATAGTGAGCAAATGAAATAAAATCCTGTGTTGACAGTTCTGAAGTGTTTCAAAGGAAAACACAAAGGGTGGGGAAAGGAAAATGCAACTCTAATCTCTTGCACAATTAGTTTCCGGAGATACTTCTTTCCTTCTGTGTTCTTCTGGAGAAGTGGGAGTGGTGAGAGAGAGAGGGGGGAAAAAGTAATATAAAGTGAGAGTTTAACTCCATCAGGACCTCTTTGTAATGCTTGCACAGCAAAGTCTGTGGAGGGAGAAATAAAAATAATGAAAATCTTTGTCCCTCTGTTAAAATGACACACCATGTTTTATAAGCATTTCAGATATTTTCATTGAAAAATTGTGTTTCAGCAAAAGAAAAGCACAAGACATCCCAACAAGGTTTACAACACTATCCCAAAGACTTTTTTTTTTTCTTTTTAAAGAACTGTTAAAAAGTTGCCTTGTGGTACTTTTTCTATGCTTTCTAGCAATTTTGGTGATGATTTTTACGTTTTTTTCAGTTGTTCTTCACTCTGACTTTTTCTGGATAAACCTTCCCATTCTGTTCCCCAGCTGAGAGTAAAGGCATTACCTTTGACAGAACGATCCCATATTGGGACCAGTATTTGCAAGGCTTGAATGTTATTCAATAAATTTTCAGGTGCTTTAAATTTGAGGACAGCATCTCACCTTGACTAACATTTCTGAGTTTTTTTCACTCTTCCTTACTGCCCCCTCCCTTTTCTTCTAATGCAGTTAATCTGTTCCTGGGTTTTGCTACAATAAACTCCCTAGATTGGTATTATTAATAAAACCCTACCATCCTCCCCCTCATTCAATTAATCTATGCATCCTTTTTTTGTGTGAAGGTGTCTGATGTCAACTTTGATGATTTAAAGGCCATAAAAAATAAAAATAAAATAATAAAATCACCCAATAAGCTCTTAAAATATAAGGGTGGGGGGGAGGAGTGAGGAGAAGGATGCCCTGTGGTACAAAACTATAAAAGGTTAGATTAGACTTTAGCAGAAAAGTCTCTGTGATAATTACTGTTATCTGCTGATCCATAAACTCTTCACACAAACTGCAACAGTAAACCAAAAAACTGACACTTTAATAGCAATGTGCTTTGTAGCGCAGGGACATCTCTCCTCCTCCTTCCCACATCTCTGTGCCTCCCAATGCTTCATTTCCTCACAGCCCTGTGACAGGCGGAGCTGACAACCCGGATTCCCAGCAAGCAGTGAGCAGCTAGAGGTTGGCACTAATTATTGCTAAACTTCTGCAGACTCACAGCATGATCTAGTTGGGCAAGGAGGAGGAGGAGGACAGGGTGAAGCAGACCATCACTCTGGCGGTTTGGGATTTTTAAAATTTCTTTTGGAGGGGAGGAGGAAATTAGGGGATGCTAAGAAATTCTGGGAGAAAAGAGCTGAATGTGTCCAAAATGCAAGTCCCAAAAAGGTGCTCCACTCTCTGCTGACCCTCAACTGGTGTAAATTGTCCCAGCCTCACCAGCTCGAGCTGGTTTCCATCACCAGGTCTGTGCCAGTCCCCAGCATCTGTGGTGCAGCCCTTTTGTGGTTCACAGCAGGGAGAGGTCTATCCACCACACAGATGGAGAGGGAGAGTTCCAGAAGCATCAGGAAATCTTCCTGGACTTGGCTTCTGTGACACCAAATAAAGAGCTGATTTATCAATGCCAACTTAAGGATGCAGCTCTGGACAGGAAAATTGAATGCTACGTTTCTCATGTTTGAAAATCGTTTTATGAGTGGCAACTTTGTACTGTTCTTGTAGTTTCACACAATGCCAGCCCCTTGCAGATACCACGGCAGGAATCAGATAAAGTTAGGGAAGAGTACAACTGAGAAAGGGCAAACTTTAAAGAGAGGTTTGGAGTCAGAGAACTGCCCTACATGTAACCATGAAAAAGGTAGTCTGAAGATAATGATTCTATAAAACAATTAAGAGGAAATTGCAAATTTGAATTATAATTGAAGACATCAGCTAGCATAAATCACTAAGGGTAAAAAGAACTCCACTTCCTTCCACAGGCTCCATCTTTGTCTCATTTCTCAACACATTAGAATTTAACAGGAAACTATCAGCCATCCCTAAATATTTTGAGCCACATCATAACATTCAAGAGAGACTCACACCCAGTTTCTCAAGTCCTGTAAGAATAGTGAAAACTCCCCCTGAAAAGATCTTACTTTCTATTTTGTAGCATCAGGTTTATTGACTCATTTCCTATAGAAAACTTAAAATCTGATAACATCCTACTCAGTTCAAGGGGAATACATTCTGAACAACATCTACTGCAATACTTTAATTTAAAATAATGTTATATGACCAAAAAACTCTAACCAACCAAAAAAATTTGCAAGCCAGTAACGACTGGGAAAAAAATGGCTCAACAACTTGGAATTAGGGTTAAATTAATTAAAAATAATAAGAAAAAATATTTCTTCTATATTAAGACACTAGGAATACAAGGAGACACAGTAGTTTTTAGTCTGACATCATATAAAAAGCATTCTCATGGGATCTTACACAGTGGTGCCTGCATCATGTCCCTCTATTTTGTCTCATCTTAAAACACAAACCAATTTTCATGTGAACATTCCCTACTGATGGAAGATCCATCATGTTCCCAGATACACTGCCCAGTAGCATCGATCCTTTTGCATATTCTTTCAAATCCTTTTTTTTTTAATCATCTGCAAGTCTGGGACACTGTTACCTAAACCGAGTGTGTAACTAAACCTATTTTTTTTTTTTTAATGTGGCAAGGATATTCAGGCAAACACATGTTCCCAAAATATCAAGAAACAGGTACCTAGAAGAAATTTGTGACATCAGAAAGCACAATCCTCATTCTTCCAAGAAACCATTATCATGATCAGCAGTCTTTCTGTGAAAACCCTGCATAAAACATATATGCATATATTACCAGTTTGAGGGAGAGTCTCAGCAAGCTGAAAGGGGGAATGAATCTGAAGCCGACAAAAGATTTTTATTTATTTTTTAACTACACTGCATAATTACCCTGTGCAACAAATTGCCACAAGGTTCCACAAAAGCCAAGACCTTACCGTAATTCCAAATAGGATTAGATATTTATATGCATAAAGAGAACATCCACAGTTGCACTGTCTCGGATAAGAAATGCTAGGGAAATAACCCTCATGCTTCCAGGCAAAAGTCAACAGCATGGGAACAAAGTTGGGAAGAAATTCGGTTTATTCTGTACTTAGCCCTTAAGTGGATTTTAGCACTTGTCCTGCAACACCAAAAATGGAGGTGGGAATAGATAGTGTGCTCGATCAAGAAGTTCTAGCAAGAGCAAATGACACAAGTGTAATTTTCAAGTTACTGATGACACACAAAGCACCGTTCTCCCCGGGACTGATTTTTTTCACTTACGTAGCTATTTTGTGTATAACAGATATCCACGCTGTCTGCAGGTATAGGAGACAGGAAACCTGGATGTCCACACATCTATAGGGTTGAATTGAATATGATCCTAGAAAAATCTTTAGGATGTATTGAAACATCCAGAGCTATCTATCCATAAGATCAAAACATTATCAAATGGATTATATGCCCTCCCAGAGTTGTTTCTGTAAAATGCTGATGATTTAATTCCTACTGAGTGTTGTAGGACTTTTCCACAGGAAACTGATATGTCAAGAGTACTGAAGAATTGGTCTCATTATGCCTGTAGTGGGCAAAGGGTATGTTTTCATCAACGGCTGAAAATTCAATTAAAGGGCTATTTTGAAAACTTAAAGAAGTTAAAACTTAAAGAAGAACGTAGATTTGAAGGCTGCAGTATGATGACAACCCTGTAAGGCTGGGCACTGGGCTTCCTTGCTTATTCAATCACCCTCTGGGCTAGAGCTCACTTCTGCTTCTGTTAAGGACATGAATCCTCCACTGGTACCAAGGCACATTTATGTTTTCGTCATAGAGATCTTAGGTTATGAACCACACAGACTAGAAAACTACAGACAGATACATGTCCATTGCAAGGAACAGCAGCCCACATCTATCCTTTTGTTCTAAGCCCTGCTCTCTGCAAAGAGATCAGGCAGAAGGCTTTCCAGCAGTGTCCTTCCTCTCCATCCCAAATGTCATACTAATCTTTGGCAAATATTCCTCTCTCTCCTTCTTGGGTCTTAGAAGACTGACTTGCTTCTTCTGTATGGATTTAGGCTGGACACGTGGCTTCCCTGAGCTCCGTGCACATCACGAATAAGTAAACTATCACAGACAATGTGAGAGAAAGCAACACAGAGCAATTTGCTATTCGACCTGTTCAGTTTTGTGCAGACCCCAAGCCTGCATTTAAAAACTCCCATTATCAGTATGCTGCTTGACTGTTTCTAAATTGTGAGGCTGTAACAAAACCAGCCCTTAAAATCACCCTCCCTTGCCCAGCTGGTACCCTACAATGCGCACAAGCCCTGAACACAATAGTCAAATCTGTCTTTGCCCTTGCTCTGAGCTTTCCATCACACGGAAGTCTCATTAGTCCAGACTGAGATGCACACAACAGCACCCAGCAACCAGCAGATCCCGCTCAGAGATGAAGCAAAACAACATCGGGGGGGAGGAGTGAGGGGTTAAAAATATCTCAGAACCTCAGTCTCTCTCCCAGGCAACTTTCAATCCCATTTATTTATTTATTAATTAAAATCATTTAAGCCACAGAAACAATCTCTGGAGACATGGAGTCTCATTTAGACTTTTTGTTTTGTTCTGGGTTTTTTTTCTGGTTTTTTTTTTTTTTTTCCTCCTTGCTTGGAGCATCCTGGAATGATCTCTGTGTGCCTCCTGAGGGAAGACATGGCACTAGCAAACCCAGAGGCAATTTCCAGGCTCTTGTTAGGCTATGAAAGTCCCACAAGAGAGAGACTGTTTTTTCCAACTTTTCTGTCTGACCGCAGTCTAGGAAATAAGCTCTGAAGTTCTGGCCCCACTGAAGTCAATCACAATATAGCTACAGCTTTCCTGGAAAAAAAACAACTACAGTCAAGTCTCCTCAGCTTTGAAGATGGCCTCAGAAGCAAGAGATAAACTCTGTCCACCTTCTGCTGCCCCTTGAAAAACAATCTTGAGGCATAACAGCATTAGGGTAGTGGAACTAGGTCTTGTCTGAGAAATAAAATAGAAAATATAACACCCAGGTTCAAAATGCAATGTGACTTCCTGAGATAGAGTTGGCCCAGCAGCCACTGACAGCAGAAACGAAGGAGCCAATAAAAAGCCAAATACCCTAGAAGTAGTGCAGTAAATGGCTTCATACATTTAGTTTGCAGCTTCCTAATTCAAAGCTATGACCCTTCCTCATGCCAGCAAATGAGGCAGGAAAACACTGGAAGAATAGCTCTTGATTTGGATGTTACAGTCACACATCTCAAAACTGCATCTAGATCTGGCTCCAGTTACCAGCAAGTCTCCAAGCACCTCTTCTCAGGGAAAGCATGAAGTCTGGAAGGGCTGGGGAAGGGATTGCTTCAGTTCAAAGGCCCTGAGACAGGTGGGGAGCAGAAGAGGAGGAGAAGTGGCTGCTAAATCCACTCCTGATGCATGCTTAAGGGGAAACTGAGGCATGGAAATATGTGCAGGTACTGGCCTGAAATCACTGAGAAACAAGGAACACCATCAGGAATATAACCCCCTCCCTCTAACTCTTTGTTTAGTGCCAGGATGCCAACACCTTTAACCTTCTTTCAATGAGGACACATCTTTATCCCTTCCTGAAAACGACTTTACTTCTGCTTTAGCTCTATTCAGTAACGCCGAGTCCTTTTCCAGCTACAGGGATCACTATACACCTCTGACAAAAGGCTCTGCATTGCCAAAGTGCTTTATAAGGCCCTTCCTTTGCCTACATCTCATTCTTGTTTTGCCTTTCTCTTCTTTTTCCTTTTTTTTTTTTCCCTCCACAGCCCCTCACATTATTCATCATAATCATAAAACATTCATTTGTGCTTCTGACCAATTGGAAGACCCTCACGGGAGGCCATAAAGGGGGGGTGTCAGGGTTATAATGAATGTAAATGCCAGGTGTTTAAGCTGGATAATGTGCAATTTGCAACTCAAGCAATCTGCACAATAAGCAAACCTAACGTTATGGTACCTGATAGGGGCACGATGGCCATTCTGAGAGAATGAAACATTTTACGACCTCTATGTTGCCCTGATCTCATGATCTAATAATAGTCCAGACAAAATTAGTTCCTGCTATAATGTCTTTGAATGTTTGGGGGGAGGTGGATGGGGAGGAGGGATTGCAAGGAGTTGGAGGGGGGGATGAAAATTATATCAGGTGGCTGAGCTGAAGTTTCAGAGGATCAAAGGGAATTGTGAGCTGGATGTGCTATTTAAGACAATAACCTTCTGCTGAAAGTGAGGAGGTCAAAGACAGGTCTTTCATAACTGTCTCGCACACACATATAGACGTGTACACAGAGCTGTTCCCCAGGATTTGGCTGCTGATGAATTAAAAATAGGTTGATCGTTGTGAAAGGACTGATTTTCTGGCAGTGTAGGGCGGGACAGCCGATTCCCCAAAGCCTAATGGAGCGTCATCGCTCAGAAATTAGCTAATCTCGGGCTGGAAATAACGGTGAAGGGGAGTTATTCCCATCTCCCTCCCCTGATCCCAGAAGCGAGTTTCATTTTCTTTCTTCCCTGCATGACCAGGTCTGTCTCAGCAAGGGAAGGAGGAAGGCAGGTCTCCATCCATTCCTCTCAGCCCACCAAAGAAACAAGTGTAGTGTCTGCTCTGCTCTGGTGGAAGGGGCACCCTGAGAAAAGCCTCTCCTCTCTTCTCTGCAGTCTGCGCAGTGCTCTTTAAAATGCTGCTCCGATTGTGAGGAACATAGGAAGGAAAGACAAAGGGAAAAAATATCTTCCCAACAGATTGTTGAAAACCTCAGAAAGGGCAGTTCCCTTTGGGGAATTCGATCAGGTTTGTTGCTCTAACCCACACGATATAAACACTTTCTTCTGATGGTACAGCAACTCCAGGCAGTGCTCACTGCACCTCCCCGGAGCAGGAGGGGAGTGCAGAAGCTAACCTGCTGCCTAGGGAGAGCTGTGGAAACTGCAGCCTGGCTGAACGCCACCAAAGAATCCTGCTTATCCTTTCCTATCTCCTCTTCTTGGCTTCTCTTTGTGCTGCCCAGCTCAGCCATTGCTCCTCGGGGTGAGTCTCAGGACAGGCACACAACTTCGGGCACCGTGGGCTCAGCCACAGCCACTTTACTCCACCTAACTTCAGCAACTGTGGAAATGCTGCTGGGCCTTTGGATATCACTGTTTCTGTCCACCCTGTACTGCTAATGCCACTTCATAAAGGCATCAAAAGCATTTCAGACATGGTAACATGTATTGTTTTTTCCTCTCTAAAATCATGTCACAGCTCAGCACAGCCTTGTGAGCACTGTCCAGCAAGCTGGATGTAGTCCAAGTGTCCACATCTACTTAAATTTAATTTCACAATGTGGCTTTTATATATATTTTTTAAAATTTTAATCTAGAAGAGAAACGTTAAAGTTCGTTTGGATTTGTTTCTCTTTTTTTTTTCTTTTCCCTAAACACTTTATGATAGAATCTTCCTCTATGTCACTTATGTTTACTGTTGAATAGAAACATGTGTATGTGTGGCAGGTAGATAAATATCCCACCTGTCTGACAGAGCCAGATAGTTGGTTTTGATTATGATGTTGCAGAGCTGAGTTCACCACCCCCACTCTTGAGGGAGAACTGACATTCTGCTCTCACGAGATTTCTGGTTTGCTTGTCACAGAGAACTCACTTTCAGGTAATTTCTATTGGACTAATCTAATTTTAAATTTACAAGTTTTTGCACCAACCCTCATTAACATTTTTAGAGTTGTAGGAGAGAAATGATGATAATTTAGCCACAAACTCTCCCTGAGAAGTTCCCATCAGAAATTTCACGCATACATGAATACAATAATTGCCAAACAAGCTGTGATCAAATTTGGCTTGGTGTAGTTTTGTGGGTGGTTTTTTTCCCCTGAACCTCTGTAAAATGAGAGGAAGAAGCCAAATGCAAAGAAGGATTTGCCATGGGGCTGATGTGTTTACCAGCATCATGCTGCATTTTCTACTCGAGGCCTCTCAGAGTTCCCTCAACCATTTTTTCTTGCTGAATTTTTCTAAGATATGGATCCAGGCTCTCTTCCTTGCAACTTTCTTCTCCTTCTGAAGTCTGTAGATTTAGCTCTGAACACTATTTTCTGGACTATATATCAAAGTCTTCAGCCTGGCATACCTTCCTTCCATTCCCAAATCCAGCTTCCCACAGGTCTTTCCCCTGACATTTGCCCACCCTCATGCATTTAGCTCTCTCAAAACCTGGAGAAATCAACTGCATGCCATTGCACTCCAACTTTTACTTTAGATGTAGAAGACAAAAGATGACCAATTTCTTGGTGATAGACTGACCCATGGTGAAAGCCCTGAACCTCAGGCTGTTCTAATCCTCTTTACCCCCTGAAACCTCTGAATGCTGAGGTCTCAGAAACCACTCAGTACTGCAGCTGGTCTCTATGAATTCATTAACTTCAGGTGACCTGCAAATAATAACAAATATTTGCACCCAGGCATATCTCTAGAGTTCAAAAATAAAATCCTGGGAGGTGCAGATTTACTCAAGCTGTTTTACTAAAACTGTTGCAAATTTGAAAGAGATACCCTGCAACACAGGATACAGGCTAAAGTTACTTCCTGTCCTTCAAGCTCCATCTCAGTCCTCGATGACAGAGTCTCCTTCCCAGATTAGCATCAGGTATCTAACATATGCTGCCAAAGGGATTTAGGCACCGAATAGCAGAACGTGGCAAAACTAACAGCTCCTGTCCTGTTGACCTGTGTTTCAACAACATAGCCCTAAGCGACTGACATTTTACCAGAAGAGGGATGAAAGATAGCTTGCCTGATTTTCTCTTATAATTTCCTGGTTTGGCTTTTTAATTGCATGCGTGTGGGGAAAAAATATATCAGATCTTGGCAGGGAAAAAGTGCCCCTTCAGAACCTGAATTTTGCAGATTTTATTTTCTGGAGCAGATGATGGTCTTTGTTTATAAGAAAAATTAGGCCAAATCCAACATTTTCACAGATGGAGGAGCCTGAATTATTTATCAGAAGTTCATGATTTTTCTCTCTCTTTTTTTTTTTTTCCTAACTGGTAAATAATCAAGTCCAAAAAGGCTGATATTTATTTCAAGACTGGCATCAACTCCACACCAGCAAAGCTAAAACAATTTCTCTTCATTTTACTCCCTCTCTTTTTCTCTCCCTCACTTCTCTTGGAGATATTCCACTTGTATAAATAATTAAAGATTCATTGGCCAAGAAAGAAGGAGGAGAGAAAAAGAGACACTGACTTTTTGGTGTTGCAGTTGAAACACAGAAAGAAAAAGGTTTCATACAATTGAGAACAAACAAAATGGCATAATTTAGCTAGTTCCAGCTGTTTCAATCGAGGACACAAGGAACACTGAAGTAGAGACTGATGAGATAATATGTTCCCATGGAAACTTTCATCCTAATGCCTAACCACTGAAAGGTTGGTTTAATTCATGCTTTTGAAAGCTTTGCATTACTCTGTCTTAAAATGTTTCTTTTTTTTTTAATTTACTAGTTTCTATATGCATTTTTCTCTTCTTTTCTGTGTTTAAAGCCTATAAAAATTATTCTCATTGACTGTAATTGTATAGCAATGAGCTCCTCTGGATCAGAGTCTGGAGAGACACAAACATCCCTGGAACAAGAATGGGAAACATTTACTCTAGGTGCCAAATGAGTTGTAAAAAGTTTTTACTTTATTTTTTGACCTGTATCCTCTCCCAAAGCCAATGAAGCTGTAGAATACTTCGGGAAATTGAAAGAGGTGCTACAGTAGACGGAACAAAGAAAGAAAACCAGCTAGGAACTCTTATGAATAGAGGATAATGTGAATTAAGAAGTAATTTGCACTGCTACGCTGGGGTAGAGACGCGGGTCAGGTTACATTCAGATTACTCATGAGGAATGCTGGACAAAACCCCATGGGATAATGCAATCTGAATTAGCTGGATCTACCTATATCATAACAGTCTGCAGGTTCCCAAACCATCTTCTTGGGTCCACATCTAAGTTTTTAACTCAGCTCTACCAAAAAAGAAACTAACCAGCCAACACCCCCTGACGTATTACTGCAGATGTCACACTCAGAGAAGACTGGATCCAGTTAGCAAAGATCAATTTCACAAGAAGGAACCACAACATGGAGCTAGCTAAAATACTAATAAATAAATAAATAAAGAAAATAATTACTGCATGCGAAACACCTTATTTAACTCTAGAACTTACTCTTTGATGAAAAGGGGTTATATATCCAGAAGAAAATACTTGGAGAAAATTGTGTGGTTACTGTAGGTGATGCCTTGGCACTTGAAAATAAATGCAGGACTTCCTGCAGTTTGAAGAAAGGTTAGAACCCTCGTCCTTGCCACAGGAGTGTGACATGATAGCCCTCATTCACACATGTAAGTCCAGGCTTTGACAGTGACTCCTGTGAAATACCCAGTAACTTGTTTTTAGCACAAAGCACAAAGTAAAGGGACAGTTGTGAGAGATCATTACTTGAAATTTAGCAAAGACTTGGCACGAGAACCAGAAAAAAAAACCAACTGATCAGTCTGCCCAAAGTCCTGCAGATGCACTCCTGTCAAAGCAGCTGAAACTAAATTGGTTTTCCCTTTGATGGCCATTAAACCTCGGTTATGCTCCACTGATTAGTTGATCTAATGGAGAGGTCAATTTTCATGAAAAGTGGTGGATAGGAGAGCTAAGGAGATGGGTCATTTTTCATTCAAGTATCTGGCTTTGGCTTTAAAAGAAATTGTCTTGCAAGAAGAGTGAGATAAATACAGAAAAGTTTAATGAATGTTCTAACCTCTTTCCTTATAAACTTCAACTCTCTCACACCATTATGCTTTGCTTAATCTCAAAGAAATAACCTCAGAAAAAAACAGGGTGATGTCTGGACTAATCACAATCACAGTGCAACAAATAATACGCTGGCCAGTAATTTATCAATACATCCCACTTGAACGCCAGAAACTTTTTCCCAAGCTCATCTTCTTGCCAAGCTACACTAGCCCCCCTGGAGAAGGGGAGAGGAGTGCTTCCCAGGGATGTGTGGCAAGGGAACCTTTCCACCTAGATAATTGTGAGTTTTCTCACCCAGGGATTAGGAACAGGCTTTGCACACTGTTGCAGAACAAGGAATTTGGATATTCAAATGGATTTGAGAACACACTAATTAAATAATTCTTCCATGCCAATTTCATCAGTTTCTTTTTTAAAGATACAAATTCAAACCAGGATATTTAATTTAGCAAAAAAAGCTGGATATATTTTCTGAGATCCAAATAAATAGCAATTCCAAGTCAAAAATTTAAAAAAAAATCATAGATCTTTGAACTATCAAATAAATTAAAAGAGCATTTTGTAATTAAACATGCATTTTGCCAAGGATAGCATGACAGAACCAACTGAGTAGCACTCCTCTGCAAACATTTCTGCTCCAGCTGACTGTATCTACGAAACTAAAACTTTGTGAGATTTTTTCTTTGAATGAAATGTCAGTGATAAATTAGGATAAAACTCAGTATGTAGCTAAAAGGCTCTTATTACATACCATTTAACTGTCATCACTCAGTTATTGCAATTACAAATTACTGTAGCTTTACAGTCACCAATATGAGATTAAATACTTCGGAAAACTACTGAATGGACATCCCAAAGTAAATGGTCTCTGCCCTAGTTTCCTAATAATTTGGTCATGGAAATGCTGGGACTAAACAGAATGGGGTGGGTTGAGAAGTCCGGTACAGTGAAAGGAAAGGAATTTGCTAGGCAATACAAAATCACAAATTGTCACTTAATCATCAAAGGACACGTGGCGAACACCTCAAAGGCACAGACTATTCATGTGGAAGTGTCCTAGTGCTGTGCATTATGGCCTGTTTTTGACAGGCTCTGAAAGCTCGACAGACTTTTCTCCATATGCGTTACTTAACCGGGAACCATAATTTTCAAGACAAATATAGTATTTCAGAACAAACACAGGAATGAAGGAGCACTCTGGACTCATCAATTTCTTATAGCAAATTTAACTTGCTCCCTCAAATGTTCACGTGGTGCAGCACATGGGTTGCAGAAACAGAAAGAAAAGATACCCTACCAGAACACTGCCCCGCTCTCTCTGCTGAGGAGATGATGACAAAGAATATTAGCTACAGGTGACATAATAGCCCTGCTGATCTGGGCACTTTTGGAAAGTGTTTGGATACAGCAATGACTAAACAAGAAAGCTGGAACTGACAAGAACAGTGTGACTGGTAAAAGTATGCTAAAGGAGGAATTTGAGACGAATAAGATAGGAGGTTTGGAAGAGGTGATACCAAAATAATCCAATCTGGCTCAGTGTACTTGGTGTTCAGGGGACACTCCTGCTGCAGCCTAGAGCGGCCGTCACCACCTATCCGTGCTGCTCTGCTTTCCAACAAAGTACGAAATCTGCATTTGGGTTTGAAAGCCCTATTCCAAAGCACCTGAAATTTGTATCTGCAATTTTAATTGACTGAGAGACCCTTAAAATGAGGGAGCTAAGCACAGCCTGCAGGTACACAATGCCCGACAGCCAGTGTTAACAAGGACATACTTAGCTTGCCTGGAGAAACAAACAAGGACAGAATTGATAACTATTTCATGAATGAGCTGTAACATGTTGCTTTAAAAAGATGCTGTCAGAAGAAAGATACAAACAAAACAACACATGTTATTGAAGGGCAGTTGCTATTATCTGGGCTATTAGCAAATGGAAAAAACTATTAAAGCAGAAACGGTGTTAGAAATCTAATTCACTTTTCAGCATTACCACTATTTACTGCTTCACTCTTCTCTTAAGTTGGAACAGAGAAAACGGACTAATCAATTTTCTGTCCTAGTGCTAACACAATTTCTTAGCAGGGTCTGAAACTGTGGTTTTGGACTGTATACTGAGAGCTTACAAAGTAGACAGACATGATCTCAGCAGAGAAAAGGGGTTGTAATGGATGGGGGAAGTTTAGAAGAATGTTGACAACAACATGGGGCTCAGTTAATTCCATCATTTCTGAGGAAATTTTAAATTTCCCTGTAATTTACAGTAATTTTTTATTTTCCACTTCCATTTAGAGTGTCAAAAAAATGATCAGCAATGATCAATGCTCCACATTGTTCCCAGAACAAAACATATTCTCTCTCATTCACTATCATATAGATAGACAAGATACCTAATCAATTTGTGAAACCAAATACCACCCTTCTCCTTAACTCCTCCTTTCCATAATGTTATCATGTTCCACTCAGGGCTTCTAAAGCAGCTCTGGGGTGCAGACAAAACCCATTGAGGAGATCTGAATTCTATTCCTCTAAAATCTGAAATTCTTATGGTCATAGCCAACTTTACCATCAGTAGACCCTTTGAATGGTGCTGACTATAAAAGGGTAATGAAAAAAGAAGAGGTAACATGGCATTTGGAGCAAAAAGAGGAAAAAAAAACCCCATAAATTAAAATATGAATTTGTAATATTACCGACTTTCTGTTTCTAAAGTTTGAAAATGTTTATGCTGAATTTAAGTTCCTGTAAAATCATGAGCATTTGAAGCACAGGATAAGCACTTTAAATGCAAGCCAAAGGAAAACAGTATGCCCTTAGTACTATTTCCCTTTAAACTGCTTAGCCACACACTTGCAGACATGAAACAATTCCGCTGAGGTCCTTCTGCACTCAGGAAATTCTTCCTGGGTCACTGACCATCATTTAAAGGGCACATCTCAGCCCAGTGTCCAGAGTGAATTTTTCAAATTAACCTACAGTTGCTGCCTCTGCAGTACACAATTGTGCTCAAAATCTCTGAGCTTTTCAGAAAGGCCCTTAAGCCCATTTAACATTAAAAAAAAAAAAAAATACACAAGTATATGCTTACTATATTTCACATGCTGTGCAAACACGTACAAAGGTCCTATAAAAGTGAGACACCCTCTCCCTTCAAGGCTCTCTGTTAGGCTTGCACGCCTTTCTGAGAGAGGTGCTGTGATTCAGCCCAAGTGACTGGGGCCTGGTGCAGGAATCACTGTAATCCGGTGGCCTTTACTACATCCAGAAGGTCAGGATAAATGATGTGCTCTGTCCGTAAAATCCTCTGAGTCCTTAACATTGAGGTAGGCATGGGAGAGCCTTTTGCGACGGTTGGTTCAGATAA
This sequence comes from Struthidea cinerea, assembly GCA_013397865.1. Classification (NCBI taxonomy): domain Eukaryota; kingdom Metazoa; phylum Chordata; class Aves; order Passeriformes; family Corcoracidae; genus Struthidea; species Struthidea cinerea. Next base: position 514,015 of record VZTI01000914.1, read on the forward strand.
ACATCCTAACAGCATGATAGTGTTGGCTTAACCCCAAAGCTATGTCAGCTGTTTCTACTGTCCAGAGACCTTTGTGTACCAGGGATGTGAAAGTCCTGCCAACATCAGAGACATCCACTACAGAGCCCGCCTCGTCATCCCTCCTTGAAACTCACCTTTGCAGTGACACTTCCAAACCACTCAACACCCATGAGGCAGCCGGTGTGCTATCACTGCAACTTCCCAACCAAATCATAATCCGCTCTATATTACCTTGCTCTCCCTCCATCTGTTTGCTGTGGCCTCTCTCAGGCGTTCACATCTCCGAGCAGTTCAGGTCAAGGACCATCTCTTCATTTTGCATGTGGTAAGCACTTAGTAGTCCAGGACTTTTACCTTCAAACGGGACCTCCTGCGCCCATGGCAATGCATGCTATAATAAACCAACAACAGCAGCAGTCCTGAGGACTGGCCCAGCTGCGAAGTACGACCAGAGTAGCCTGTGCCAGCCTCAAATTTCTTCAGGTTATCCACTCACTGTTGCTCACAGCACAGCAGAGACGTTGCAGTGACACCAGAGCAGTGTCAGCGCCCAGCCAGAAGCATGACACACACCTCACAGACACAGACAGAAATCTGCCCCTCCTCCTGAGCCATGCCCTTGTCCTCGGTCCCTTTGGACATCACTTCCATCAGTTCAGTGCAGTAAGGACTGGAATTCTTGGGTCTGTGCCAGGAGTGAGCAGAAAAATCCATCAAGTTACTAATGTGGATTTAAAAATAACTTTACACTAATTTCCCACCTTAAAAACAACTGCAGCAATAAAAACCACTACTTTCTTATTTCACTGCTAGATATCTGAAAACCTGCAGCACTAACCAAACTCTCCATTTTTCTTCTTCCTTTAATTAAAACGAAACAAACCCCTTTGGTCATCTATGATTTAAAAAAAAAAATTATAAAAAAATAGTTGTGAAATTACATTGGAGAAGTTATTTTATCCTGTTCCAGTACACTGAAAGCTCCAATTTCTCCAGAGGAATAAATTAAATAAGAACTTATTCTTCTGTTTATTTTAGAAGGAATAAGAGATGGCTCAAATAAGCCCTTAAGAAGAGGGTATCATGTTCCCCCAAAGTGCTTTTACATGTATCCTCTCCTCTGGTCTGTATCAGGCCAGCTATGCCCACTCCAGAACAGATATTATCTTTCTCCATACTTTCTCCATCTTTCTGCCTACTTCCATATTAACCTTTCCAGAGAAGGCTCTGACTTCTATGTATTTTTACTGTATCTACTTCAGCAGGTCTGCATCCATGGAAAATTTGGTGTTCCCAGATTTTTGCTGGTGTCCCACGCAGGGATTACCACTGTTAAACCCAAGGCATATTCATATGTTTTTTAAATTGCTTTGTAAGTTACCAAAGCAAAGGGCTGCAATGGGATCCAGTTCTACTCTCTGGGAAGCCCTGTCCACTCACTCCAGTATAGACCCCAAGAACCTGGCCTTGAATATTGTGCCCACAGAAGCCCAGGTTTAGATCAAGGTTGTACATGAGTAAACTTTTCCCTTTTCAGGACCTTCAAGTGCATCCTTAGCTATGCATTCAGCATGTGTTTCCGTGTTGTCCAAAAAAGGTCTGATTTCCCAAACTAGTGCTGCAATTTATAGGTGGGGCTATGCTGTTCATGTAACTTTGATTTTCTTTTTTTTCTCCTAAATCCTTTGTTTTACTACCACTGCATGTACATGGAAAGGCAACCTTAAAAAGGCAACATTAAAATTATATAGGATTTCTCCTATATATTTTACAGTTTCAATCTGATGGTTTTTAAACCAGCCTGGTGATTTTGAGCTCCCTGACACCGTTCTTGCTTTCCAAGCTGGGGATTCAAACATGCCACCTGGCAAACACAGCACCAACCCAGGTTTTGTGGCAGAGCTGCCAGCGAGTCTTTGGGTAACACTCTTAAATCAGCCACAAACCAGCTGTCCCAGACTGTAAGGAAGCGTGCTGGGCTGCTGAAACTCTTCTCCTGAGCGGACATAAAATTGAGTCGTGTCCACTTGAGGGTAGGAATGCTGCAGGGTCTTTTGCACAAGCATGCCCCAGTGATCGGGAACAAATTCTTTCCTTTCAGTCTATCCCTCCGGATTCTATGCACAGGGTTATGACTGTATAAATATTCTAGGGACCTGGGACTTGGGGGCTGAGTTAAGGAGTAGGAAGCCAAAGAAAATACATTTTAACTAGCAAGGACAGTTGCTTCTCCTCTTTCTGTCACCTTGTGGGCTTTTGCAATAGAAGAGATATTTTATTTGTATTTAATAAAGCCCAGCAGTAGAGCTGCTTATGAATCAAGCCGCATCATGCATGGAGCTAGAAAAAATATATATTGGGATTTTCTAGCTCGCTAGAGTTATTAATCTGGCTCAAAGCCTGCAGTAGGATTTAATATATTAAGTGAAATTGCAGGCCTTTGCCCCTGTCTTTTCGCTAAGGCAACAACATACATACGCCATATTAGATTCCATTTTTTGTACATTTCAGATAAGGAGTGGATTAAATAATGAATGAGATTCCCATTAGCTTGAAATTTTGCTTATTTCAGGCAACCTCCTCTTCCCCCCCTTTTTTTTTTTTAATCAAAATGACTCCACTGTGGAATATTTTTGCATTGATTTGAAAGGGTTTTTTTACGCGCTCATTAAATTTGCATTTACACATCTGACAATACCTTTTTTTGTGTCCCAGACACTGAACACTGCACTATGAAGGAAAAAAAAAAAGAAAAAAAAGAAACCCACTCTGCTTTTGCCTTGAATTGTGTGACATCTTTCTCTGAAAGAGTGCATAAGGCTCGGAAGGTCTTTGGGATTCCCCTTTGCTTGTCAAAGCCAAGAGAATGACTCCAGCATGGGTTTGAGGGGCATCAGATGGGGGTCACTGTAATTGATATGAGACACAGAAGACGCTGCTGCTTTCCATCCTATACTCTCTCTCCTGATTTTTATGGCACTGTCCCTTGCAAAGCACATTCTGGTGTTCCTGCCTCCAGGACCTCAGGATTTGGCTTTCCACCACCCTTCTAAGAAGATATCTTTCCTTGGGCTGGTGCTGGAAAATTCCTGTTAAGTTCAGAATGCACTAATACAGAGCTGTGATGTGAAGTGAAGTGATCACAGGCTGGAAGGCAGAGATTATTTACCAAGTAAATGGCATGTTTTCCAATGTTATTCTGAATATAAGTCCCTGCCATGAGACGACAGCCACATCTTCTGCTGGAGATGCCCAGGAAAAAGTTCAACCAGTCCATTTGGTTTTAGAAATATCAGCAATAGCTGACCAACAACTGGCTTACACACCACTTGACCAGGAAAAATGGTCAGGATCTCTCCGAGTTACTACTGCTAGACTTCCAAAGCCATTTGTGGTTAAACAAGTATTTTAGCCATCTTGGCTTCATATATTGGAGGGGAAACTTTCCGTTCTCTGCACTAAGCCTTTCTGAAATAGCAGTACAGGGTGGAAAAAAAAAATAGTGATCCTTCCCTATTGCCTTGAAACACTGGATGCAGGAATCATTGTGCCACCATTCTCCCCTTCTCACTATTAAAATGCTATATAAATATTTATCATCGTTATCATACCCTTAACAAAATTCTCCTGATATTCCGCTGAAAATTTCCTTCACTTAATTTCCTACTACAACTTCTAATAAATCTTCTTTTGTACTATCATAAGCAGTTCATCTCCTGCCTTGGAATTTACATCCTTGTATGTACATGGAGATAAATATCACATTCCCTTCCTCCCCCCCTACCCCCAGTCATCCCTTAGCCAAGCTACACATATTTGGTTCTTTTTAATCTCTCCTCGTAAGTCAACACCTCACAGGCCCTTCATCATTTTTGTGGCTCTTGTCTGAACTTCCTTCAATTTGCGCACATCTTACTGGTGAGAAGATGCCAAAAGGGAAAAACTGAGATAAAGCCACTTTCTGCCGTAGTGCAGACTTGCTACTGACACTGTGCAAGGATCTCTCTATAGCCCATGGGGCAGGGGCAGGTGTCCTGGAGGCTGGTTCCGCCATCAGGATGTTCAGCTGACAGGAAACATCACTCTGAAACTTCACGTGAAAATAAACCTGTCCTGGTCTTATACCAGTAATGGATTTTTTTTCCTCCCAGTCACCAAAAAAAACAAAAAAAAAACAAACCCAAAAAAAACCCAACCAAACTAAAACAAAGCCAAACAAAAAACACCTCCCAAAAAAACCCCAAAAAGAAAACGTGATCTAGTGTTAGGAATAGGAACTAATGAGCAAGCTATCCTAGGGAACAAGCACACCTAGGCTCTGTCCCTCTGTTCTCCACTTAAATACCCTTCTGGTCCAGGACTGTGCAACTCAGTGACAAAGGAAAAGGTCCTGAGTGACTGCATTTCTCTTCATTTTAGGGAGCTGCAGGCTTGGTTCACTAGAGCAGATAAAGCACTGAGATCCTCAGCCAGGCGTGCAAATCCTTTCTTAGCTATTGGGATATACTGGCTTCTCTCAGGCTGCTTAAGGAACAAATGCAGTCAGCACAGTAATGACCTACCACCCAACACATAATTATGAATTTTCACCACTGCAATGTCCTCAAAATATTCTCTTTGAGTCAGAAAATCTCTGTGTTGGGTGCTACACAGGCAAGGCGCAGAGCAAACAGCCAGCTGCCTCTCCACACACACAAACTGTTTCGGCTCAGTGCCAACAAATGGCAGAGGTGTACAAAAGGACAGTTTTGTTCAGTCTGAAAATCAGTGATTTCCACATGGTGCCAGCCGACTATGGTTACTGGAGTTTTATTTACAGCAGTATGAGAGCTTTTTAATTGTGCAGGAAATAAACTACCAAAGGGCTCCTCCCCTTTATCTCCTTTTTGCAGAAGAAAGATTTAGTTTACAAATCTAGCCTGTAACAGATCCTTTGCACTTTTATTTTTCCACCCAAAGATATACTGATTATTTACAAACACAATTAAATGTGGAGAGGAGGGACTGTAAATTGCAGGTACTCAAGAGAAAGGTCTACCAGCCCAAATTTAAAAGCTGTACTCAGTGAGTATAAAGTGCAAGCAGCTCCCACACACTTTAGTGCACAACCACTTTGCAGGAAGGGAGAGAACAGGGTGAAAATCATAAAGAGTTGGAGAAGGCAAGTCACCGGGGTTCTTTCACGTTTCAGTCATCGTGTGAGAATATTAAGCCATTTACCATCCTTGGAATTCGGCAATTTTGCACATAAACAGGCCGATCTTCCCCCCACAGAATGTTTTAGAGGTAAATCATACCTATTAGAGAGGGCAGGGTGAAAGGTAAATGAATGACCTGTGTTTCCATGCCTCCCTCTATTCCTGCTTGGCTTACATGGTGGACAGTTTAGGGGTTCAAATACATTCAGACGCATGTGCCACAGGACAAGGAGAAGGTTTGTTTCTGGAGTTAGGTTGAATTTCCCCCTGATCAGGATGGCCAGGTGTCTCCTTGGGCCCATATGTTTCTGCATAGGTGTCACCATGGACTTGCACCCACAGTTCCCACTACTGCTTAGAGCTGAAGTTCCCATGCATTTTCACTGCTGCCCTTCTTAGCTGCAGTCCCCAAAACTCCCATTTGGGAGCTGCATTTGTGCGGCGCTGGTGAAAAGCCTCCACACTACAACAGCCAGAGGAGAACCCACTGTGCACGGTGCTCCCTTGAGTCCCAGGGCTCGCTCCACTAATGGGCACATCCAGGTCCTCTCAGAGCCGGGCAGCTGTCGAAAACAGATGTGTCATGAATTGGAAACAAAACCCAGAGCAAGAGGGTTAATGTCTATTAGCCTGAGCCAGAGAGACTGTGGGTCTGGGCGAGGCATTCCTGAGGTGGCAGCTGCAGACGCTGAAGCCAGTCCTTCTTAAGGTTAGATAAGCTTGAGCAGCGGCAGTTTGGAAGACCAAATAGGTTATAATTATGCATCAATTAGATACGTCTGGCCCTGCCTTGCAGCTGAACAGAGACACACTTTCCAGATCCCTAGCAACAAGTGCACTGTAGTAGGATTTTCTTGATAATGACTATCTGCAGTGTGAAGCTGATATATAGTGAGAAGGGAATGGATAGATAGAGAAAACTGATTTTAATTTGCATGAGTGTTGGAAAAAAGGTCAGTGAGAGCAACAAGGTGAAGGGAAGCCCTTTCCACTGCCAGATTTGAGCAAAGTCTTCCCTGTGTTTCTTCCTTTCCTTGCAGAAAAGAGACCCCTCTGTAAATCTCAAAGGCAGCAGAACTCTTTTGTAAGAAATCAGGAAATGAGTAATAAATACAGCTCAAAAGCAAAGGAGCTGAGCTAGCAACTACTATCAGATTGTTCAAAAACTGCTATTCACCCAATAAAAAGGGACGGGAGGCGGGTGGGAACAGGTGAAGGGAGAATCCACTGAAATGAAGACAAATAGATAAAAGTAACTGTCACTCGCTTTCATTTTGTGTTCACGGTGTGTTCCTGTTTCAGACTCCAGTGTCCCACACTACCAGCTCTATTTTCATTTACACACCAGAAGAGCTGCTGGAAAGTTCTGCTCTGCCCCAGCACCACAGTGCTGCTGGAAGATCCTGCTCACCATGGACACGCCGTGTTTGTACAGCTCCTCTGACATGCTCTGGGGGAGTTCTGGGCAATCCCCTCTGTGTCTGGGCTTTTCACTTTCCCTGTGCACATGTCCCAGCAGCTACATCAAAGGAATGGGGGAGAGCAAGGAAAGGAAAAGAAGCTGGAAGAGGCTTATTCTCTACTGTTTTCTCTTTTTCCCCCACCACCTCTGTGGGTGGCCGTGGAAGAAGAGATATCCTACTGACTGATCAGCCATCCTGGGGTAAAGCAGTTCTCCATATTCCAAAACCTTAATGGGGAAAGTCATCCCTCCTGCTCCTGCCTGCAAGGGCAGAGTGCACTTTTTGTCTCCTGGATGCTGAACACTAGGTTCATTAAAGTGATGCTTTTGCTCAGAACAGCAATGGAGATGAGCCAGAGTCTATTCCTCCTATCAGACATCTGACCAACAGACCCTCATAACAGGGATATTTATCCTGGAAATAAGGAAAAAAAATTGTTCATATAAGGTCATACAATCAGTGCTGCCTGGAACGGGTTTTATTATCCTTCCTTTATCTTTTCCAGGCAATATCTGCACTTTTCACACCAGTACTGTGTTCTGAAGGGTAGGATGAAGCATGCAGTGCCACAGGAACAAAAGTCACCCTGACTTCAAATGGTGCTTGGAAAAGCTGTGGGCTGGGAACACTGGATTTCAAGAGAGGCATCAGTTCAAAACTTACAGGAAGCTGTGACCACCATTCTGCATAGAGATGACAAAATTGTTGGTACCTTTCCTGTCAGTGATGCAAAGCCTCTCAGGATATTGCTGATCAGTTACTCGGTAGTTCCTCATCACTGTGCAGCAAGTTATAAGCCACTCCCACTGAGTGCTCATAAAAATAATTTTGTCTTGAATTTGAAAAGAGAATTATATTTTGCCACAACACTGATATAGGAGACTCTAAACTCAGTGAAAGTGCTTTTTGTCCCCCCAAAAATTCACCACAGATTTCTTTCAGGAGGTCTTTTCAACTCTCATTTCCTCAGTGTCCCCACTCACAAGCTGGGGAAGCAACAATTTCCCCTCTCTCCCCAGAATCTTAGCAGCCTCAGCACATTGAAGACTACAATTGCCATCAAATCCTAAGGAAATCTGCTACTGTTCTCATCAAGTTGCCTTTCTTAAGCAAAATGCTTCACATTTTCCCAAAACATTAATATTTCAGATAACTTTGGAGTACTGAAATATTTTAAAATGTGACAAAATTCTATTACCAGATTTTTCCTGTTTTCACAAAGAAATAACTGGGTGGAACCACAAACAGCCTAAATCAGTGAAACTGTTGATGTCACTGTTGCAATAATCAGATTATTATACACAGGGAACACTTGGCCCCCTGGTAATCGCTGCAGTCTTCTCTTAACCTGCCTCACTTTTGTTTTAAACACACCTTTACAGGTCCTACAGGGACACTGCTTGCTGGCTCCCTGGTGAAAAGTTGTCCTGCTTTTATGAAGTGTGAAAGTAGCTCCTTTCCCTGCACACTTCCCTATTATTTGAAGCTTAGCCCCTGGGAGAATGCACAGCTCTTCAGATCAGACCCAAAGGAAAGTGTGTCATCAGGAGGAAAAATTTTGCATACTTAAAATACCCCTTCACATAATTTTTAATATCTGCAAAAGGGTTAATGGCTTCCTCCTTGAATTGAAGGTTCTGATGCCCGCTTGTAAAGGTCATCATAAATCTGCCTACAATTATCAGTTTCTCATCCCACAGCAGCTTTGTCAATCTGTCCATGGCTCCTTCCCAATGAATTCTGTTTCAAACTTCAATCTTTCCCTTAACAGTACTCAGAATACCCAAAAAATGAGGATGAAATAATGAATACAGTAGGGAGAGACCCAGTTAATGACTCTTCAAGTCCAGCACCTAATTCAGACAGTAATTAGGAGATGTTTGTGGACGAAGAAATAGAAAGAATACAAGTCAATCCCCCCTAGCCAGAGCCTCTTACCCTCAGGAAATCAGCAATTACAGAAATTTCTCAGAAATGGGTTACATGGGTAACCATACCTGAGAGTCACCACAGATGCCTTCTCTGGAAGTTTTCCTAAACCAAATTTGCCTAGTGCTCTTAATTATTTAATTATGTAAACCTTCCACTCCAGGAATACCTCTTGATCTTCCCAATGTCCTGAAACTATTGGTTCAACATTTTGCCTGTTGCACGGGAAAGACTTTTTCTTTTCAATAGAGAAGCTTCCACCTCATACTCAGATCTTAATGCCTCCACTCCAAGCTCTCCCAACGCTGCCTAGCTAGTTTCTCCTCTCTTTGTCTCAGTGCACTCAGGACTGACTGTACATACCCTGGATCTTTCAACGATGCAGGCATTTTTCTAAGGTAAGCAGCACATCCTCCTTACACTGTGAAAGCCTCAGAAATAATAATTGCTTTCTCAAAGTATGAAGCCAGGATAATGAACCTTGGCCTGCTACAGATTTGTATCTTAGGCCTCCCGTGCTCTCCCACCTCGATAAGCCAGCCTCCTCCGTAAGTTCCCCTTTGTCCAAAAGCCTGAGAGCTCTGTGGCTCGTGCAGGGTGTGACACAGTCCAGCTGCACTGGCTAATACCTGCGTGCAGACTGGAGCTGCTGCCCTGGGTGGACTCTGGCCACCACCTCCTCAGAAGGGAAATGCACTGGTATCCCTTTCCTCTGCCAATTTTCACACAACCACTGGAACCACAATCATCATCGAGAGTTTCAGGATATTTTAGATGTGGTTGAAACCAACTGATAGGTTAAAAATGTCTTGGGGGAGTGTAGATGGAAACAGGGGCAGCACGAATGCAGGTGAACGGATGTGGGTGGGTTGTGTGAATGAACAGGCTCTTGTTTTCTTTGGAAACAAGACCAAACCAGCTCAGATCCAGGCAAAATGACATTTGCTTCAATCCAGTCTTCCCAACAGAGCACTCCACAGCTGGAGCCAGTCTGAATGTTTACTGAATGTCCTTGCATCTGTGCAGCCTACTGCAGCTGGACAGGCAGGAGTGAGAGGGGGCAGAGCTTTGCTCTAGCCTTTTCTGAAGACTGGGGTGAGCCCCTTTCTCAACAGGGAGAAAATCCTTCCTCTCTCTTTTGTGTCCAGTGTGTCAGATGCCTCCTCTCTCTATACCCATTGATGTTTCCTTCTGAAGATGAAGAGCAGAGATGAAACTCCAGTGGTAGCACATTTTGGCATCACAAAAGTCCTCCTGGAGTGATCAGGGAAAGGACACATCCGCTTCCAAACTTCCTAACTATGGGGAATTCCCTACTAGCATATTCCCATTTTTAATTCTTTGAGTGGGCAAATATTTGGGTGGGTCAGTAGGAACTAGAAGAGGTATGAAGAATTTAATCCTGTGTGTTTGCCAAAATGTACCACAAAATCTCCATACAGAAACAGGAGTATTTGAAAGAAAAATGAGGGAGAAGGAAAATACAGGAGGCTTGGGATGGATAACTTTTCATAGCTACTACTAATTTTCAAATTGAAGGGACTGTAAGGAAAAAAAGAAAATCAGCATCAAGATTGAAGATTTCAAGCTAAGATAGTGAGAGGTCTCAGTTCCCACCATGCCCAATGGTTGGATCCCACATCTTCTCCCTCTCTGAAGTTCTGCTGTTTGAGACATTTCTTCAGGGTCTAAGTGTAAAAGCAATTAAAGCCGTTTATTACGATGACAGTAAAGACTCAGGAGTGTCCTTTTCCTCTAACACGGAGCCTGACTTTAGTAGGGAAAACTGTATTATCCCAGCAGTGACTCTGTCTGTGCCCCAAAGGTTCTTGCCACATTTCCTGCTACAGGTTTAAAGCAGCAACTTGCATCCTTCACAGGTTTCTCTCTCTTTCTCCCACTTGCAAAACTACCACCTGAATCAGCAGGTCCTGCTTCAGATAATCTCTGTTTCCCCTCTCCTTCCTCTTAGTCTTTCTTATCCCCTCTATCAGAAAGCGTAAAACAATGGCCCTTTAGGTCAAAATCTTTTGTTTAAATCTCCAAAAGATGAGACTCAAAATGGATTTTAAAAAGGTCAGAGATCTAAGCTTCCAATTCTCTGTGAACATGAAAAGCCTGAATCCGCTCCAAGATTCCACTGAGCAGAATGGCAGGGATGGGTAAAAATTTACATGGAACTGCTGTTCCTGAATCTGCTTTATCATTTTCCCCATCTTCCCCACCTACAGCCTCCATACAGAAGCCACAGCAGCTTCCCTCTGCAAATCCCAAAAATCAATAGTGAATGGGGAAATTTGTATTCTTCCTCTCCATGCCTCACTCTCTATTCTCTTTCTCTGGAGTGGCAATGCACAATACCCCACTGAGATACCTGCCCTTAAAGACAGCTAAAGCTAAAGAGAAGGGGAGGAAGAAAGAAAAAAAAAAAAAACAACCAAACCCTGAAAATAAAAGATGGGGGAAAAAAAAAAAAAGCTGGAATCATCCAACAGAGAACATATTTCACAGGCTTTAAGGGGTTCAAATCACAACTGTACCTGATTACCACGAAGTACATCATTCATTTTAGAACCAAATTTACCCACACAAACTTGGTGTTCTTTCCCTGTTTATTACTGTAAGTTATTGCTCTCTGAAATGCTGACTCATGAAACTCAGCTTATGGAAAACATTCTGTATGTTAAGGCAGCAAATCCTCACACCATCTCAGCTGCTGCAGTTTGTGTCTCTCCTACTACAAGTGTCAGCCAGGACATAAAGCAAGGGATTTGGTACTCTGTGCTTCTTATTCTTGCTCCTAACACTGATGATTTATATGATACTGGGCACAATGCTCTAAATTAGACTTCACCTTTATCTATATAGTTCACTATAAAATCAGAATTGAGCACCCAGGACTCTCAAAACCAAACATTAAGACGTATTGAACTGCTTCCCTCAAAATGTAAGATTTTTGTAAGTTACATTTTTTCCTTAATTTTAAGTGTGTAGAGGTTAGAAATTTATTCCTAGAAAAGATGTGAAATGGAAACTCAGCTTCTTATATAAACACGTTTCTAGCAGGAGAAGCTTTATGAAAGGTCTAAATATCATTATGCAAGTGAAAACTAAATGCAGGTTCAGAGAGGAGGAGAAGGAGAAATGGCAAATCCAAAATGCTGTCCCTGAACAGAGGAGTTGTCAGGTCTCAACAGTTAATGTTGTCAAAAGTGCTTTGGAAGACCCTCAGGAGAAAGGTGCAAAAAAGTGCACAATGGTTGTTATTTGCTTTCTGAAAGCTAAATATCACATTTTAAAGGCCAGAAATGCATGAGTCCAGAAAGGTTGAGGCACCAAGAGGGAATCTCTTCCAGCCAAGCCCAAACAGAGTAGAACTGGAGAGACCTACTATTTACATCTGCTTTGCAATTAAGCAACAGTACAAACATAATGCTACAGCTTCCCTCAGCTCAGCGCTAAAGCTCCTGGTCCCCATCCTGCGTGGGTCCCCTGCACCTACTTAACTTGGGTTTCATTGAGTTCAAAAGGATTACTCAGGCATGTAATGTTATTCATACGAGTGAGTGCTCACTGGATTCAGGGGGGAAGAAAGCAACCCTTTTCAAAGATTCAGAATATTCAGCAGCCTTTATTATTAATTATTACTCTGATTTACTTTTCATTTAATATCATGCTGCATTTCTCCTTCGTATTTTATAACCACACACACACACACACACACAGATCAGCATCTGCCGCTGTGGATTTCAGCAGGATCAAACCCAATAAGGTACCACGAGAAAGACTCTTCCCAATTTTAAGTCTGGGTCAACAAAACCTAGGAAGCCCTACAAATCACACCTGACAGAAACCTCCTAAGCTATTTGAGTCACCAGGGGTCTGGATTAGGTCTGGCTGGGAAATGGATTTTTCTATATGCTCAGACAGAGAAACAGAAAGATTGAAAAAGTAGCATTTTAATTGGATTTAGTCTATGGGAAGCATCAATTTTGCATTGAAAATCAAAATTATTTATTTTTTCCAAAACTTGATTTTCTTCACTTCTTCCCCTTTTAATTTGCCAATGCTAAATCATTACGTTCAGGGGGTGAGGAAAAAGCCTTTTCATAAAAAACTGGAAAGGTCAAATACCTAATTTCTCTCAAACACAGCTCTGATAAAATATTTGTGCTAATCCTAATTTGGAGACAACTTACAAATAATTCCCTTCTTCATTTTCGAGATCCTTCACTCACTCTTTCCAACTGATATCTTTTCTGCTAGAAATCTGGAAAAATCAGACCTACCTCTCTTTTTTTACATGAATTCTCACTGTATTTTCAAGCCTGCCTTGCTGTTCTGACACATCTGTGGTCTTACACACCTTCAGAATAAGAAAACATGGGGCTTGGAGCTGGGTAAGAGGTTCTGTCTGTAACGGATGTTCTCAAATGAGCCATCTTTCAGAAATATGGGAAAATGTCAGTTCTGGTGACAAATTTATTTGGTGACAGAGCCAGGCTGAGGACCCTACAGTCCCTTAGCACTCAGAACATGCTGGTAGGGTGGGCTACCTTATAACTGAGAGCAGGTTTTCCCTGTGGAAATGGGATCAGGGTTGCTGTCTTTTCCCAGAGTGCAATCCTGACAGACTCCCACATGTTCTTTATACAGACTGGGTTGGAAAAATTATGTTCTCCACAGGAAATATCACCAAGCTTGTGCGCTGGAGGCTTTCCCTAGGGAGAATGAGGCACTTTCCACTTCCCTGTCCAGGGAAAAGAGGGATCTCCAACACCAGGATATGCAAACACCCCTTGCTGACCCTCCTTGGAAGGTGGAGTGATCTGCCCAGGTCACACACTAAGCCAGTGGAAATCTACATCTACCAAGTCCCATCCTAGCACCTTCTCCACAGCTCTTCCCTTTGTTTTAGCTGATGCCCTTTAAACAGACAAGCCCAACTTCCAGAGCCCTCCTGGCCCCGTCTGTCATCCCAGCTGAAAGAAACTCCATTCAGGCTGTCCAACTTGGGCCAGCACGAGCAAGCAGAGCTCACAGATGGTTAAACGCATTTGACATTTCACTGCAGGGCCTGCAGCAGAAATCCTTGCTTGCTGTATCCGGAGCCCTGGATAGGAGCGAATCAAGGCTCGTGGCTCCAGCGCTGTGTGTGCACACTCTGCTGTGAGTTAATATTATTGGCTCGCCCCTCAATCATGCCTTTTCCAGCTAGCTGCTCCTGTCAAAGCACATCTCATTAGGCCTGAAGGCTCAATGAAATGGAAATTCATGTTTAAATTTAAAAACAACATATTGACCCTGGGAGCCAGTGATGTCTACATTTTTAATAACTTACTGAGAATAAAAGGAGTGTATGTGTATGGAGGTGGGGGGAGGGCCGGGTGGCAGGAGGAAGAGGGAACGTAGAAGTGGAGGGAGGACGAACGGACAGGGCAAACAGCCAGCCAAGGACTGTGGTCCTCTCCACTTCCCTCCAGCCCCATTCTCACTTTTTTTTGTCCCTGTTGCTGCGTGGAGAAGAGCTCAGGCTTCACTTAAAGGAACCTCATAGCCTCAAGGGGAGAGCATGTCCCTAATCCGATATTAAGCAGTGAGGGAGGAGGAGAGCCCTGTCTCTGTGCACACACAGACATGCATGCCCCTCCACAGGCACGTGCACACACACGTGTGAACCCTGGTCCCCGAGCCCCGAGCATCCCAGCGAGCTGCTTTTCACTTGTACAGAGGAGTAGTGTGCTGCAGAGCGCGAGTAAACACGAAGCCTTTTGGAGGAGGATGTGAAGACAGCTACACCGCATGTGACTCGCCATGTGGCACAACCCCAGCCCCCCTACGCCTCGCTCTGACATCATTCCCAGAGAGGCACGTACAGCTCCTGCCACCACGACGGGTTAGGTAACCTGGGGGGGAGGCAGAGACAGCGTGTCTTATCCTGTGTGATTACAGGAGGAGTGATGCTCGTTTCTGCTGGGCTTTATTGTTCCCTGGTAGCACCCGGGGAGCTGTGAATGGGGAGGCAGAGGTGGGAGGTCCTCTTGTTGTGTGATCACTGTGGCCCCCATGGCAGTGTGTTTTTTGGTTTTTTTTTTGGAAACAAGTGATCTGACAACGTCATCTTGGCTGGCATCCAGCCTGGGGAATCACAGGCTATATGGATAAACCTGCTCTGGCTGCTGCGTCTCCAGACAGAAACGGGCTGCTGTGTTGCTGCGCTGTAGCAAGAGTCTCCTGGTGGAAAGTACATCTTAACAGGAGGTGAAAGTCAAAATTGCTAATATCTGGGGAGAGCACAGAAAGGTGAACTTGCAACAAGCTTCAGAAGGTTGTATGGAATTGCTACAGATGAGCAAAGTATGCCTGTCAAACTAGGGAGAGCCGAGATCACTTTCCAAAGAGCTCGCTGATTTCTCCTGCGCTCCACTCCCTTTCTCAGCTCAGTATTCCAAGAGTACTGAGCAATCCTCTGGCGATGTCTCTGGTCTTTGACTCAGCCCTAGTCTTCTGTCTGGCTCAGAGGGATGTGCTTGTCTGTGTACCAAGAACATGAACAGAGCAGGACTGAAGACTTCCTGACCTACATTCGCAGAAAGCTGTCCACTGCAATCCAAACTA
The DNA here is from genome assembly GCA_013397865.1 of Struthidea cinerea. NCBI lineage: Eukaryota > Metazoa > Chordata > Aves > Passeriformes > Corcoracidae > Struthidea > Struthidea cinerea. The sequence continues at coordinate 529,244 of VZTI01000914.1, forward strand.
GCCCTAAATATTGTAGGCATGTGAATTCCCCATGTTTTTCTCACTTTTAAAATGAGATCTCCTATGTTCTACCACTTATCCCTCCATTGTCCCAAAAATTACCTTGTCCTTTCTTCCAGACTGCTTGCCATTAGCCCTCAGTTCTGAAGCCTGTTTCCTGTCTTTCTTATTTGCCCTCTTTGAACACACCGATAATTTCTCCAGCATTCTTCATTTTTACACTGATGTTTTTTGTTCCATACTGTTGCCATTTTCCAGATGTATTTAAAGATTGTGTTCAAAGAGTTTAAGGCCAGATTTCTCTAATCTCACCTCGTTAACATGATGCACCACAATTTCCACTCACTTACTGAACACCTTGCCCTTGGCTAAAGTGTCTTTTCTAGGAAGGAATCCAAATGTTGATTTGAAAACTTCAAGCAATGAAAAATTCACCCATTTGAAGTTATGACAAAGTTCAATTACACTCATTGATTACCAAAAAAAAAAGCATACCTTACTTATCATTTTTGTCTGGCTTGCTTTCACAGGTGTTAGTCCTTGGTGTCGTTTTCCCTGATAAAGTAGAGATATTTTGTTGTTCACAGCATCTAAGCTATGACACTCTTAAGCACTTCTCATCTTTCGCAAGCTTGCTCCATCTGCCTCACCTTCTCTTTAACTGCTCGCTGAGTGATTCTCCAGCCCTAACACCTTTTCCCTCAAGTTCCAAATACCACTACAAGCCGTCTCTTGTTTCCTGCCACGCAGGAGACCCAGCTGCCCTGGTGAAGACTGGGTCACGTACACAAGGACCTGGTGGTGGTGTTTCAGACTGGTGTGTAGGGGCTGTGAATCCTCTCCGCAGGTCAAATACCAGGTACCCTGGAGCCTCTTCAGTCAGGAGACTGCACATCTCACCAAAGGGCTACAGAAGTCCTTGGAGCTCCTTCCGCAAGCAGAAAAAGAGGGAGGGGGCAGAAAATCTGCAGGGGTCACATGCAAAAGCTATTAAATGGCCTTTGGGCTTCTATTTTATTTATTTATTAAGCTAGACGAGGAGCACAAAAAGGTATGGAGGCACTTTGTTTCTCAATTTGTGTCTATTATCTATTGAAATTTTACATAATGTCGCCACAGTTCTCCTTAATATCCCACTGTATATAGAATGTGACTAGCTCCACCATCTAATGTGACAGCTTAGGAAGATTAAAAAGAAAAGCTAAACTAGCAGTAGTTGGAGATGAGGAAAAGTAGCACATTTATGAATAATTTCAGCTGAATTCCAACAACATTGCATTCCCTGGACAGGACACATTTATTATCTTATTCACCATGACTACTGCAACATTAGTGATTTGTTACTGAATCAATTATTAATTCATATGAGTGAATAAGGCTCTGTCATTTAACTCTTCAGCTGACCGTGCCCACTACACACTGATTGCAATTTTTAACTCTGTTTTCTCTCCTCTTATCTTTACCCTCCCTGAGCATTCATATTGAAACAGAATGATGCTTTCCATTTCAGAAATTCGTTTGACAAAAGCCACTCGTTTTCCTTTTATTTGTGTGACTCTCCCCTGGAAAGCTCCCCTTTTGACACACCAGCTTGGTACTCAGGTTGCCAAGGAGTCGACTGGTTGGGTAATTGTGGGGGTCGGTGATGCCTTTGGTTAGGGGCGAACAGAAGCATCCCCTGGGATGCTTTGTTTCCTTGGTATGGTCTGTCCCAGTTTGAATCTCCCGGTTGGCTGTAAGTTGGGTAATGACTTGATTTGTGAAAGAGATTGGTTAAGAAGACTGAAAAATAAAGACACCTTCCCTCAAAAGCTTCTTTTCTTCCCACCATCGTAGTCTCAGGAGCAAGACTTTTAAATGGTTTGATGTGTGGTCACTGGGATATAAAGCTTGCTAGAATAAAACATTAAAACATGCAGATGGCAGATTTTATCCTCCAATGGCGAGATACAGGAACAGACAAGATCATGGGCCCAATCAAGGCCACCAATCAGAGTAGAAGCAAAGATACAGGTAATACCCACACCATCTGATCTCATGCTTGCAGCTAACACCACTCTGTCTGTCAGCTGGATAGAGAACCAGGCAACAAATTTGAAGAGATGGACTGTAATCAAGGCTCCGTCACGGATTTACTGCCATGGGCAGTGATGGTCACATCTGAATTTTGTCATCCTACCACCTTTGAGAAAAGACACTAGGAAGAAAAGGGAACATGCTAAAATATTCCCAGTATCTATTACAAGCAACCGAAATGACAGTCACTAACTTACTCCTTGTCATGTGCAGAGCACAGCCTACCTCTCAATGGCCATTGGGCAGAAAATAAAAACAACCACTTTAACAGTTACTGTTAATGAAACATATTGTGATTAGGCACTAAGCTGTGCTTAAACCTCATGTTTATGGTGACCGAAGAAGGCAAGATGCCGGCCAGGAATACTTTTTATCTCAAATCCTCCTACAGTCCAGCGGCTCGTCTCTGACTGACACAGGCAAGGTGCACCCTTAGCTGCATTCCTGGTCCTCCCAATCATACTGTGTCACCTCAGGGTGACAGTCGATCGGCCCTTCATGTTGACCAAAACACTCACTGTTGTACGAGGGAAGGATGAACATGCAGCCACCTGTCCACTCCAACAAGCAGCAATGTCTTGCCCTAAGGAAAGGAGAAGGTTCCAGCACCCCATAAGAGTTCTTGGATCTGTCAGAAAGCTAGAACCTATTCTTGTTCATCATTCCACAGCACTGTCTTCAGAGAGTGCTACAAAATGATGTGAATGGCCACCAAGCACCAATATGCCTGCTGAAACTTGCTGGTTTTCTTAGACAGGAGAGTGCCTCTCACATCCCAACCCTTTGGAAAGGTTCAAGGGTTTTCTCTTTCTCCTTCATTCTGCCCTTCTCTGTCCCTCACCAAAAAAGTTTCAGCAGAAGCGATTAAGTTTCATGACAACGAAAAATGATCTGGTGTTAAACCTAAGCCAAGACCTCTCAAAGGGACTTGCGTATGTTTACTGAGAAATTGGTTTGCAGAACATAGAAAAAATGTTAGTTTCTGTATCATACCTTTGAAACACATTGACATAAGGCCATCCTTCAGCAGTGATGGCTGAAAATGAAGTGCTTTCTAATATCTATCACAGAGGGACTGAGTAATGACACCCTGGCATCCTCTGGAATATCAGAATTACCTGGTTAGCATAGGTCAGTACATACAAAGCCAGGAAGATAATGCTGAAATCAACAGAGATCTTCCAATTGACTTTACTGCTCCCTCAAATGAAGCTTTCAGGGCATATGACTCACAACCTTACCACCAAACTGCATTTCTCTCAATACAGTGTACACTAAGGGTCAATACAAAACCTTAATAGCCAGGTTTTCCAGGATAGCACTTACATGAAAAATTTTCTCAAATTATGCTTTGTAGTTCTTTAATGAGAGACCAGAGAAGCAAAATAACATTTTTAGGGAGGTGATTGTACACCGTGCTTACTCACAGCTAATGTCAGGCCGTTATCCTCAGTGTTATCACCTGATGTAAAGGTTTCTACTGCCATAAAAGGACTAAAGGCATCCAACTTACGAATAAAATCTCTCTTCCCCCATCCTCCTTTGAACTCACTGTCCAAGCCGTGAGCACCACAAGAACTAAAGTAAATAGCCTAAATGATGACAGCTCAATTAGAGGATTGAAATCATGTCCGATTTCATAATCTGAGGCGTTATAAGTAACACAGAAAGGATTTGTCTACACCCACAAGAGTAAATATTTGATTTTTATCTTGACATTGTCCTTTCAAGGAAAGTCAGAGGGGGGAACAGAGAGAGATTACAGAGAGGATACTAATGCATTGAAAAGCCGATGCTTTATGGGTAACGGTGAGATAGTGGAGGGAGGATGACACCAACGCCTTCTAATTGTTAGAAAATGGGACCAGTCTTTACAAAATGACCCATTCTGTCTACGAAGAGGGGTTTAAAAAGCCTTGATTAATTACCCTATGTGGCATCAATCTTCTGATACAGTCAAAACCAATATTTCTGCCCCACACATGGTGCAGTCACACAAGGTAGGACATGGACTGACATTCAAATACAAACACAAATACACATTGCATTGCTTGACTTGGTCAGAGTAAGAGTGCATTTGAGATAGTCACATGAGGAGGCCAATAGTAAAAGAAATAATGCTCAACCCTCTACAGTCCTATTACAGACAAAAAAGATTGAGATCTGGTTGCTTTTTTTGTCATTTTTTTTATTGTTTTGTTCCAATTTTCCCCCCATACCTGTCTCAATATTCTTCAATATTCCAATTCTCTCTTGGATTGACAAAGAAAAGGAGATTTAAGTCTTAAAAGTAATTTGCAAGAATTTCATTCCATGCTCCACAAACTGAAATTCATCTCTCAGTTTGCCACAATACTCATGGCAATTAAGGTGGCTGTGAAAGACGGGCAAGGTCTCTGCATCAGCTGAGCTGGGTTGACATGCACCTCAGGAAAACAAAGCTACTCATGGAAAACGTTTGTTTATAAAAGCCTAAAAGGACAAAACCAAAACAAAACAAAAAATATCTTCTATCATTTAAGCCTGTCCATAAATCCCAGTAAGACTGCAAAGTTGCAGCTTCCTTGGTATATTTTATAGACAGAGATCTTGCTGACTTGGCTGACACTAGCTAGGAGGCGGGGAAGGCAGGAAAGTTGAGATTTGGGGTGGGTAAACATTCCCATCCATCAAGTGATTGGATTTGCAACTAAAGCTGTGAAAGCCACATCAGATTAATGTTGTCAGGGCAGGAAAGATGTGAAAATCATCCGTCTTTAATTCCCAGTATCAGGGAATATACACTTGGGGCCAGGGCAGTTCTGGACCCTCAGTACATTCAGGCCAAGGTGCAGGGGGGAAAACTCCCACCTGATCCACACCATGTGCATGACTGGAACTTCTCAGCACTTTGCACTTGGTGCAGAGCAGGGAGGGGAGGGTGGAGGACAGGGCCCAACAACCAGCCCTGCAATTTCCCTTCAGTTTCACATCTCTTTTGTTCAGAGCAAGATGCCCCAATTGTGCTGAACCATGTGAAAAAAAAACCTACAGAGGCTTTTGTTCTCCAAAGTCTCTCATTGAAGGAAAGAGCTGAGACTGAGCAATTTAATTCACTTAGGACTTTTGTGTCTTAATCCACGGAGCAAGGTTTTCAATCAGCTGTGGGGTGACAGCGGAAGGCGGCTCTGTGTGGGCTCCCCACGGTGCAGGCGGGTGGGTGAAGGGCAGACGGGGAGGCGAGGAGCTGAGCTGTGATCTGTCACAGAGCTCCCACCCAGCCCGAGAGGAGCCGACCAGGCATTACTCCACTCCAGCTTTCAGGAATGCAAAGCAGCTTATGCGTGTAGGTCATTTCAGGACACTAATTATAATTAAAACGAACCCTAAAACGCACTCACACACCAAATGACGGTGGGAAGTAGAGTCTGTGGGTGAAAAGGGAAGAGGTCCAACTCCTCCCTAAGAGGGCAGATGGAGGATGCACAGGAAACAGATTAGCTTTAACAAAACAACACTTACAAGGAGAATCTATGGGAAGGAGGAGACTAGGGAAAAAAACCCCAACAACGAAACTAAACCATCAAACAAAAAAACCCCGACAACCAAACAAAAGAGGGATATCACACATTTGGACTGTGAGAACAAGGAGACAAAACTAGCTGAGTGACAGCCCAGGTTGCATCACTTGGGCACTACATCAGCATATGCAGGAGTCAACTGCTTTCCATCCTCAGTCCTGACACACTTATGTAGCCCTGCCAGGCCACGGACCTCGTAACACCCTGGCACTGGAACGGGTGGAAGTTTACCAGGGTGTGGGAACGACCTCCACTCTTGTGCAGAATAGGATGTGCTTCTCTCCCTCCTCATCTACACCCCGACCCAATGTTTCCAGCTACCAAAGCGTTACTGCTTGTCCTCACTGCCTACAGATTGTCTCCGCAGCAAAACGACCAGAGACCAAGAATTGTACAGTACTTTGAAATCAGAAGTCATCTGAGGAGACAGAGCAAAATTTTCTTCATATGTGTGATCCCTATATATACACACTTCAACCTATCCACACACACACAAACCTGTTCCCTGACATCCCTGGCTTTATGAAAGGTTTGCTTCTACTTTAAGGACACAGTTAAGGAAGGGCAGCTGTTGAATCACATTTCTCCATAGAGCATGCAGCTCTGAAACTAAATGTTATCATGAAAATCCCTGTGGGCTGAAGCTGGGAAGGAAAAACAGACTCCTGACCAGCAGTTGTTAAAAATGGCTTTTTGCACAAGAATGGTAATGTGAGGCGCTATCTCACAGCGTGTAAAAAAATAACACCAGGAACTCAAATCGTGCACACTTTTGGTACCCTGAAAACCAAAATAAAACAAAAAACCCCAGCACTGCATTTAATCCCTATCAGAAAGTAGTATTGGGCCAGGTCTATGGTATGCTGAGAGCCATGCGTCTGCTCTTCAGATAATCTGACCATGGTGCCATGGTCAGAAGTTGTGTACTGCTGCTCAGCCCAGGCTGATCTCTACTGCACCATGCACAAGCAGGTGTGAAAGGGTGGGAAAGAGAGAAATCCAAGTAAGACAGAGAAGGAACTCTCTACCCTGCTCTGGTGAGACTCCACCTGGAGCACTGTGTTCAGCTCTGGGGTCCCCAGCATAGAGAGGGCATAGACCTGTTGGAACGAGTTCAGAGAAGGCCACAGAGATGATCAGAGAGGTGGAGCTCCTCTCCTATGAAGAGAGTCTGAGAGAATTGGGGCTGTTTAAGGTGACTTTATTGTGGCCTTTCAGAACCTAGAGGGGGTTTACAAGAAAGCTGGAGAGACCTTTTGCATGGGCATTTAGTGGCAGGACAAAAGCGAATGGCTTTATTCTAAAAGATAGCAAAAATACTCTTTTTTGTGTGGGTGGTGAGGCACTGGCACAGGTTGCCCAGAGAATAGATTCCCCATCCCTGAAAATATTTGAAGGCATGGATGGGTCTCTGAGGAACCTCATCTGGTGGAAGGTGTCCCTGTCCACAGCAGGGGGTTTTAGTGAGATGATCTTTAAAATGCCTTCAAACCAAAACACTTCTGTGATCCTGTGGTTCTAGACCTGGTTCCTCCCAAGCCCTGAGTGTTGTAGAGACACACGATTAACAAGGCATGATAGATCCAGGTGGGCTGCTATGATGGTTTTGAAGCAGCTGAGCCCATGACGTCAAGATTTGGTGGCAGCTAGTCAGTATGTTTGAAGATTACAGGCCTGGATGCTGACACAAACACCTTGTAGCAGAGCTCTCTCTGCCTCCTGACCCCTAAACGTGAACCACCAGCGTCTTTCCTCCTTCCCACTGATCTCCTCTACCAGAAGCTAGGACCCGTGTAATATCTACAGACAGATCCTGCTCACTCAAGATGTTGTCAGGAAACTTGGCAAATGGTGAAAATTTCCACAGAAAGAGAAAGCCAGCTCAGTGTTATCATAATCATTAGAAATGAGTTGAATTCAGATGTTAGCAGCTACATTTACGACTGTGAGGTGGAAAAAGAGAGTTGCTTACATCATGTACACTGTGCCTCTGACAGTCATATCAGCTCCTTCTTGACAACTTGGAGAAGAGAAGTAACTGTCATCCATGGTTTTCAAACAGAAATCAAGACCCCTGTGAGGCCAGACAGCTACTGAAAGTCTGATCTGAATTTACTGCTGCAGACGGAGGGGGAAGTAAATGGCACTTTATGAACTCCATCATTTATTGACTCACCAACATTGTTTGCTTTTGGGGAGGCTGGTGATGCTTTTAAAACCTATTTTTCTTCACACTGTAAAGGGAGTTGCATTTGTTTGACTGACTGCACTGGCCTGATGGCAGCAGCACCACCTCATGTGGCTAAGCAAGCTCCTTCTCCCTCGTTCGAGTACTGAAAATGCTCCATTTCATAGCTGCTCTACTTCAAGCCTTCTGACAGCTGCTATAAAGATATCCCCTGGAGACCCCACGTTTCTGCTGGTCCAGGAGCAAGCTGTTGTGCATTAAGCAATAATAACTGGGAACACCCAGAGCTCTTGGGAGCCTCCAGAGAGAAGACAGTGTCCCTCTGCAGCCTGTGTTGCTGAGCATGGCCACACAGAGCTGTAGCAAGCATTCACCTCCATCCTTCCTATGTCTAACACTGGTCTAGCAGGATGGATCTGATTTTAAGATCTTTGTATGACTTCACGAAAATTGGCTTACATGGGAATCACCTTCCGCAGCCAGATAGAAGTTGGGCCGTAGTGGGTTGACCCTGGCTGGACATCAGGTGCCCACCAAAGCTGTTTCACTCCCCTCCTCAGTGGGACAGCAGAGAGAAAATATAATAAAAGGCTCATGGGTCCAGATGAGGACAGGGAGAAATCACTCACCAGTTACTGTCTCAGGCAAAATGGATTTTACTTGGGAAAATTAGTTTAATTTATTACCAATCAAATCAGTGGGATAAAGAGAAATTAAACCAAATCTTAAAACACCTTTTTCCCACCCCTCCCTCCTTCTCAGGCTCCACTTCAGTCCTGATTTTCTTGACCTCAGTGGCACAGGGGAGTTGGAAATGGGGGCTGTGGTCAGTTTGTCACATGCAGTCTTTGTTGCTCCTTCCTCCGCAGGGATTGGACTCCTCACACCCCCGCCCTGCTCCAGCATGGAGTCCCTCCCACGGGAGGCAGTCCTGAATGAACTGCTCCAGTGTGGGTCCTTGCCATGGGTTGCAGTGCTTCGCAAACACTCCCAGTGTGGTCATGCCTTCAGGATCTGGCTGCTCCAGCTTGGGTCCCCCATGAGACCCCCATGAGTCCTGCCAGCAAACCTGCTCTTGCCTGGGATCTTCTCTCCAGGGGCCACAGGACCTGTCAGGAGCCAGGCTAGCACAATGAGGGTTTGTTTTTTCTGCACAAAGTTAACTGATGATCCTTCTCTCATATTAAGATGAGAACAGTAAGAACTAAATAACTTTTAAAAGTAATAAAACAAGTGCTGTCAAATCCATCTCAAACCCAGGAACAAGTTCAAAAGATACTTCATGGGAAAGGAAGGTGGGAAGAGATGGAAGGAGAAGAGAGGCAAAGAGAGACATGAATGCACCAGAGGAGGTTTAGATTGGACATTAGGAAAGATTCTTCATTGAGAATGTTGTCAAGCACTGGAGCAGGCTGCCCAGGGAAATGGTGGAGTCACCATTCCTGCAGAGATTTAAAAGACATGTAGATGTGGCACTTGGGGACATGGATTAGTGGTGGGCTTGGCAGTGCTGGTTGGACTGGATGATCCTAAAGGTCTTTTCCAACCTTAATGATTCTGTGATAAGGAGAGCTGGAAAAGGAGATGTTTATTAAGGAGCATTTCTGCACAACTGGTGAGTTACACCAGAAAGAGACAGGGATGGGAGAATCACCCGCAGTATCGGCAAGAGGGTGCATGGGCTCACAGCCCCCGGGCCAGCCCTGTTCCCCCTAGGAATGCCATGCCTCTGGGGAAGGTGTGGGAGCAGTCTCGTCGGCTCAGTGCTGAGGGGCACTGTCTCTGCTCCGCTCTTCACGTCCACTCCCACTTAAGCTGCCAGAGAATAACCTTGTGCTCCCCGCTGTGCCACTGTGCAAGGGCTGGCAGGGGAAGGGGCTCGGGGATAATGAATGAAGCTCTATATTAGCCACAAAAGCACAGGACAGTCAAATGAAAGGGTAAAAGTATGGTCATGAAAGACAAGCAGTCACTCCGACTGTGTGCTGGAGGTAATTACTGCTATATAAATAAACCAGAGGGAAAAAAAAATCTTTTAAAAATCTAATTACCATGCAGCACTGTGGGTTTCAACCTTGGTCAAGTACAGGCAGACCTGATTTACGCTCCATCATAAAATCCTAAGCACGAGGCTGGTCTCCCTCTCTCTTTACAATATGAGTCAGGGAATCAGCACAGGACACTTCTTGGAGAGGAGCTGCCTGATAGATAGATGTGCCCATGTCTGGGTGGGTCAGCATCTCCAGCAAGCCCAGAACTGCACAAGTACACCACCTGCATGTCTATTTATCACAGTTTTCTCTCTGCAAGAACAACATCTCTTTTTTTAAAACAAAACAAAACAAATTCTCCCAGACCTCTGTTTCACTTGACTTTTAGTATTTCTGATGATTAGTATTTCTCATGACCCTGAGTAAGGATATTTCTCTCATGTACAGATCTGTCTTCTCTCTTTCAAGCATGCCATGAGGCATTTCTATGAAAGTCCTAATTGTGTAGGAAAGGAAAACTGAGGTAGAGGCTTAATTTATCACTGACACTTTTGTCTCCTACTCAGACAAGGGTTTTATACTCTGTTTTGTTTTTTTTTTTAATTTCAATGTGAATGCTTACCCATCATCCCAAGACAAATAATCACCCCAACTTAGATATTTATTTCCTGTACCTTTGCTTGTTGCAAGACAGAAATCATCCAAGAGCAGTGGGTGAGTCAAGCGCAGCAGCTAACTTTAAGTGCATCACCATTTTGAACTTGCAGGATTGAGGCACATTCAGTAGCAGAGCAAAGTAAATCCTAAAGCACATCTGATTCTCCTCATGTGGAACCAAGTGCTACACTGCAGCTTCTTAACTGCGGAAACATTTCTGAGAGCAATCAAGTCCAGGCTGGATTTGCAGCTCCACATTCAGAGCTGTTGATATAAGTGGACAGGAAGCAGATTTCCCATCATGAGCAAAGAAGAGATGTGTTTTTCCCTTTCCAAGTTGAGAGAGAAAAATCAGAACCTATTAAGTCAATAATTTTTGTCAGTAGACAAGCACGCATACATATACACAAATGTGTTAGGTTGGTGAAATATCTCGTATAAATTTCAAACTGCAACACTCTGTTTAAAAACCCTGCAACTTTGCTCAACAGATTTCAAATCTCAGCGTTGGTTAGAACTGAAAGCTAATCATTTTGCTTAAAGCCATATCAAAACAATATGCTTCAATAATTCCTAAACATAAACACAGATCTGAAAGTGCTAGGACACCCTAGGGAAATAATAGCTGATTGTGTCATCTAATTGTTTTCAGCACTTTTGGAAAACAAACAGTGAAACCAGAATAAGTATTAAGCAGCAACAAAACTTAGGAAACAAACACCATGAGAGTTCAAAAGTAAGACAATTTCCCTATCATCGTTAATGAGATTTATTACCCAGCATCTGTTATCCTACCTTTAAAAAGTCAAAGCCCACTTCTAATAATTGCCTCTTGCTTTTATACAGTATCTGGCACTTGCACGGTTTCCTTGATTAAACCTCAAAGCAGGTAAGCACTGTGATTCAGAGAAAGGAGGATTCAAAGGTAAAACAAATTGTTCATAGTTTCAGAGGAATCAGTGCCAGAGCAAAGAATTAGAGGTTCAAGCTCGCATCCTGTGCAATAAACCACCCTGCAGCTAAAGCCTTGGCTACTGTTGCCCACCATCAGCGTGCATTTTGCAAACCTGGTGTCACTGAAACCTGTGTAGCTGGAGAAGCTACACACAAATATGAACAGCCTCATCTGAAGAGCCCCTGGATGTTTAAATGGACACGGGAAAGAAGGTGGTGCTGCTGTTTCACAGGGCTGGTCGTGCATGGCACCATCAGGGAAAAACTAATAGGTGCAAACATCTTTAGACCTGATTGTTTGTGACCCACAGAGGAAAAAAATTCTTGAAGAGCCTGAGTGAATTAATACACAGCTTTTCCAAGGGCAGTGCTGTGGCAGCAGTGGAGAGGAATGGGTAACTGAGATACCTCACTTGATCTTATGTTAAAGATGTTATGGGAGGGTGAGTGGTGTGGGGAAATAACTCACACCATCTTGTACTCACTTCTAACAATCATCTTTTTTAGCTTTTTAAATTAGGATCTAACCCCATTTTGATGAATTTCTTATTGGGTAAAGCAAGCAAAAACATTTGAGATTACATTTTACTAGCTGCGAAAATCTCAGCTGTAGCATTCCTGTAGCAGCAATCCTTGAAATGTGTTTTATCAAAACTATGACCCATGCCTCTAAATTTTATCCTATCTTCCTGCAGCCCTTTCAATAAGGGAAAATGTAAGCAGAGAGTTCAAACTGTCACAGATCCACTTACATTAGATTTAAAAGTAAAAGGAAGGGGACAAATATTAAAATTCCTCCACACAAAGAGAAACACAGAGAGAGCTCTAAAAGCAAGAGGAGTAGCTCTTGGGAACAGCTCTTGTCTCTTGAATAAATACCTTGCAGTTTACAGCTTTCTATAAAAAAAAGAAAAAAAGGATATTTTCTCTTTTCCACCTTTCTTCAAGCTATACACGAGCTTATGTTGTAAAAAAACAAGGTGTTTGTTAAACCCCAGAACAGGCTTCCTGTATGTGCATCTGAGTACGTGCATTTATAGATCGGGTTCGAGAAAAACGTATGTACAGCATGTGCCACACACCGAGGCTGCCCTACCCTGAAAACTTTGCTACGTGCCCACAGTTCCAGGAGTGCGTGAGTGGCATGACTTGGAGCTTCACAGATGAAAGACACCAGTGGAAGGCAGAACTGCAGGGACATCAAGAGAAACTCAGATGATTCTCATCAAACCGAAGTACCTACTCTTCCTTCCTCTGTTCTCCACTCTCACATTCCTCTTTCTTCCCCATCTGACTGTGGCCTCTAAGCTCTTGGGTGTCTGCAGCATTTGCAGCATTCACAGTTTACTGAGCTTTTCCTGGATAATATTTCTTGTTAGCCAATAGGGATTTTATTTTTAAAACTAAAAATAGAAAAAAAAAAAAATCATTCATGTTAGCAGCGCAGGAAGGGTTATTATTGCTCTAAAAAAAAAAAATTACAGAATCTAATTTTGAGGAAGACAGGCAGTTGTCAGCTCATAGCAGAAGAGCCCAGTGGTTGCACATGGCTAATTCTCTTATCGGGGTGATCCTCTCTCTACAGACCAGAAAAGGAAGAGTTTTGCTTACTCCTATGTGATTCAGCTGACCTCAGGAAACCTTCCCCCAACTTGTCACAGCGTAAGAGTCATCAAGCAAAGAAAGTGCAGTGTGAATTTTGCAGAAGTTCAAAAGCACATCAGAGATTTTGACTTGTTCTTTTAAAGAAATAGGATGTGCCACGCTTGAAAATGGTCCTTTATGTTCCTGAAGTGCCTGAAAGTTATAGTAAGAGAGAAAATGTTTCAAGTGTTTAGATCCTACTTTACTATACTGAGTAAGTGACAAAGTCTTGCAGGCAGAATATCTGAACAATAGAGGCTGCTCAGTAAGAGACAATCTCTAGAAAGAAATGCACAGGGACTTTATCTAGGACAAACAAGACTGTATTTAATATCCAGGCTATTACTGTTACTCTGTTATGTCATGTAACTTATCCTGTGATGCAGTTTTCCCATCTGGGAAAAAAGGGATAATATATTTGCTCTTTGTTTTAATCTCACAGTTATGTGACACAATCCAACAGAATTTGCTCTAAATTGGGGTTGAATTTCTGAAAAAAACAAAACAAAACAAAACAAAACAAAACCAAAATCCAAACCAGTCTTTAGTCTGTTTCTTAAATGCCATTAAAGGTGTTAAATATAATTAAATATGGTGACCTTTAAGATGAGTAGCATTCTTGTTTCTTTTTTTACCACAATAATGTAAATTTTTAAAAGTAAATTGAATTTTTCGTAGTTCTTCCTGAATGTCTCTACTATTGCACAGGATTAATAATAGAAATTCTGACTTGCAGAAGAAATAAATAAATTCTAAATAAAGGCATAGTTTAAAATGTAAAAGGACAGAATTAGGCAATAAGAATTATACTCTGAGAGCAGGAGAGGTGAGTCCAAATCTGAGATGGAAACCTGACCACTGAGTCACAAGGCAATACTCCAATTTATCAAACCCTAAAATTAATGTATTTATTGCAGTCTTTCCTGACTGCACCACGGATCAGGACAATATATGCACTACTGATTCTGCAGTAATTCCCTAACCAAGGATGGGAGGAATGTTTTGAAACTGGTTCACTTGCACAGTTGCAGAGGAAGGCACTGAGCTACAACACTAACTTCATGGGGGAGCTGTGTTCACAGGGCTATTGGGATGCAGTGGAACCAGGTAATTTAACAGCAGTGCCTCGGAGGGACGAAGGCCTTGCTCACTCCTCGCTCACTAAACTCACAATTTAAAACAAGCTTGCTCTTAAAACAAGCTTAGCTGGATTACAAAGGCTTAAAATGTGCCCTTAAAGTCCTTCTCTCTTTCTGGCAAGGGCCCTCCAATGTTGCTGTGATTCAGCCCATGTTCGGAGCGAGGGGGCCGGAGTGGGTCAACTTCCCCTCGTCCGACTCTATCCCCGAGGACGAATCAAAAGACAGCTCTGGACCACAGCAACATCCACGCCTGGTGTGCCACGTCACAGAGCCTCTGACCCTGTGGCTGGCTCCCATGGTCTGAAATCTTTTTTAGAGATAATTTTTATAAGTTAGTATAACTTTGTTCCTCACCTGAGATGTCTCTGTTGGTCTCCTGTCATGTGTCGTCAACCTCCTGATTGGTTGGCCCTGCTGTACCCTCCTCTCACTGCACCCCCATAAATCCCAGAGCCGAGACAAAGAAACCTGAGATTCTCTCGGCATCAGCTCCCCTTCAAGATCTATCTCCCTGTCCTTAGGGACAGAGAAATAAACTTGGAAAAGTAGCACAGAGACTCCACTCTTTCATCTTTGTCCTCGCTGCGGTTTGTGAACTGCTTGGGGCGGACGGCCACCGGCCGGGGAAACTGAGGCACACAGTTCCCCAAACAGGGCATGCCGTACCGTGCGGGCAACGAACCCCACTAGCTGCAGTCCGAGCCCTCAGGGGGAGGCAGCGTGGCATTCCAAGCCCTGTGGTGGCATCCCAGTGTTGCACCTGCAGCGCATCCAGCTCATCACGGGAGATTTAGAGCTGTGGCAGGCTGGCAGAGGCCGGGTGAGGGTGGCCACACAGCAGTGTATTTACCGTGCATCACTTAGAAGATGCGGAATATTGCTTGGACACTTTAATAGATGCATCAGTGTTAACTGATTTGCTCTGAGGCACCATATGCTAATCAAATGGGATGCGATGCATAATGTCTTATTAATGTCGTAATAAAGGATATCTTGATGTGTTCTGTAATGTCTTTATGATTACCTTTAATTTTAGATAGCTAGTGAAGGAATGTGTGTTCAATACCTGGATCTGATGTCTAATTACCTAGGATATAACAGGAATCAAATGTACAATAAAAGGCCACGGTTTTTACTGGAGATTGCTGGTGACAAACCGTAAATAAGTCTTACAGTCTGAACAAGCCTGAAACACCACATCCAGATCGGCACATGAGATTGTTGTAGGCATATTTTGATTTCTTTTCATCTTTAGTCACCAACCTGGAGAAAGGAAATGCATAGACACAGAGGTATATAGCTTCAAAGCTGCTCCCAGGAGGTTTGAATACACAGGTCCAACAGATGTTTTACATTTACTTCTACAAATAAACACACACATAGTTCTGTCATTCAATTCAAGCCACCCCTTATGCTGACGACAGCTTTTCAGGTAAAGTTACCTTAAGCCCATTCTTCTTTTCATAAATGCTCTTACTACTTCCCTTCTTAACAGACACACACACACCACTACTACTTTGAATTAGCTCCTGAGAGTTTGAAGCCTTATGGAGAATAAGCTGTTATTAACAGCATTTGGATTTCAGGTGTTCTCTTTTATGTAATTTGCCTAACCATCAATGTATTTTGCATAGGAAAATGGTATCTATTCCGCTTTTATAGCTGGGGAAACTGAGGCACGGAGTTCCAATAACCTGACGTGTGACAGCACTTTGACTGTGGGATTAGGCTGATTCTAAATCAGCTTCTGAGCAAATAACTGCTTGGAATGGAACTCCTCACATCAAAGAGCATTGCTAGAAAATGTTTGTTTTGTTGTGTCAGGTAAGAGAATTTTCAGCAGTCTTGTACATTCAAAAGAGGAATTGATTGAAACTGACATCTTTGTTCTGTCAAGGTTCTCACCCAAAACCAGGTGCTTTGGCACATAGGCAAATATCACGCTTTCACCCTTCTTTTGTAGAACAAGTTTTTAAACATGGACCCCAGGGGAAAGATTTTGCATCTGAGGGAGGGAAATTGGAAACAGAACACATCTGAAAGTTTAGGCATGACCCTTCACAACCAGAGCTGCTCAGTGATGCTCAGTAACCCCCTTCATACTGACAGGCTCCAAGGTCTCTTGTCCCTAAACACATTCAACAGGTGCACACAAACAGAGTTATTTTTCAGGCAGGAGTTGATGAAACAAAGATCAGAATCTGGCCATTATGACTGAAATGGAGAAGAAGGATTGGAAGGAGTAAATTCAGGATCTCTGAGTGAGCTACAGACTGCTACTTTAGCATGAATTGGAGAAAAGCCTCTGCAGGTCAGTAGAGTCACACCAGGGTAGAAGTAGTAAAAAGCTAAATGAAAACCAGGCCCAGGAATTAGAGCAGCAATGTAGCCTGGGCCCTAAGAGACAGCCAGAAACCCTTTGATAGAGTAAAATCCTCGTACGCTGCAAGAAACAACCTGCAAGAGAGTTCCCTATCGGCATCATTAATGCATTCCCCAAAGCAGAAATCAGAAGGCTCTTTCCAGGGGAGGGATGCTGTAAAAAGAGGCTCCTTGTTTAATGACACCGCTGAATGTTTTGCCTGATGTGGAGACAAAGAAAGGAGCCTTCAACACAGGTATCAACACAGGCTGGTACAGGCCCAAAATTCATGGTCAGAATGGGTGCTAGGGAGGTTGAGAAGTGGAAAGGAGAAGTCACTTCACTAGTGGGATAACTAGAGAGTGGTTTTACAATTCATGATCCCTTCTAGCCCTTTAGCTTCCTGGAACATGGGATTTGCCTTCATTATGATCTGTTCTCTGTCTTTTGGATTTATGAAAAATAGGGAATTGGTGCTCAGGATCAAGCAGAACAAAATCAAACAGCCCTGGGGACAGCCTTGGCCCCGGACAAGAAAGAGAATTGAACTGTGCAAGTAGGCTAAGAGTCATATTTTCAGCTGTTACATGATTTTAAGCCTGAACTTGTGTTCCAGACCAGCTGAAAAAGTTATTACAAGGTACATAATATTTCCTTCTCCCTCTTCTTCAAAGTTCAGGTCTCAAATCAGTGTTGCTGTTTCTTAAGCTGGTGATCAGAGCTGTGAGGAGTCCCAACAGATCAGCTGATCCAGAAGGAGATATTAATATCCAGTAGTTTGTGGATGCTTGTCTAATATCATCTTCACAGCTTCTATAGACTGAGACAGCACAACAGTCCTGAAGAACTCTTGTGCTTAACATCTTTGCTGGGCAGTTCCACATCACAATAGCTTTCTGCAGCTCTTTTCCTATTTATTGAAACTTACTGTTCCCTTTGGGAGTTGTAAACTCTGTGAACAGAGGAGTTATCAACCCCCATAGAAGCACATCTGCCTGACTTCCATGAGACAGAGGCCAAAATTGTGTTTGCCTGTCATTCTTACTTTTTTTCCTGCTCCTACCTCTAACCTTATATTTAATTATTTTATTTTCCCTCATCTGATGAATGTAACTTTTGCAACTTCTATGCTACAAGCTGTGTTTATTTAAAGTCTAATTTTTATAGAGTTGCCTTGGGTCTTGACCTCTGTGCACTGCTACAGTGCTGGATACCAAAATATCGGTTTCCTCCTCTTATTCAGCTTGAAGGAATTTGTCTGTCTGGTACACCTGGACTTCTCAACATTAACACTGCCCAGGGTGACTCTGAAATAACCCAGAAATGGTAGAAAGGACAGGTATTGGAAGAAGCTAGAAACAGAAACAGACAAGGAAGAGGAATTTTAAAAATATTCGAGTGTTAGGTCTAGTTTAAATTTTTCCTCCAAAACAGCATTGAAGCACTCTGACCAATATAGATTCCACAGCTTCTGTTTATCCTATGAATATTGCCTCACCAGAGTAAAAAAAAAAATTAAACACAGCACTTCAGACCAACTCTAGCAGAAACTTAAGATCAACCTGAATATCTCTGGGTTTGCCTAACCTGTATTCCTAATGCTGTTTGCTCTAAGTTAGCAAACCCTCATTTCTACAGGGAATGTTTGAACTTAAGTCCTAATCCATATGAACGATGGCAAGAACACATAAGAGCGGGAATCGTAAATCTAAAGCCTTTTTTTTTATTTTTCATTCCCTGGTAGTTCCATAGCTCTAAGCATTGTGACTTCCACAGAGGGTAGAAGCACACTGCCAGCAGCATACCTAATTAATTCCTCTTCGCTTGTTCCATGTGGCTTCCTTACCCCCCATGCAACTGACCTATTGCTTCTCTTCAAGATAGGCTAAATTAATGATGATGAAATTAAGAAAGAAGTAAATTATTTAATTCCAGAAAGTATCAAAGCTTACATGATCCCAGCACTGACTAGGCCAAAAGGATCAGTCCATGCCCTGGGGATTGTTTTTCTGGGCTCCACCCAGAGTTCTCATAAAAATCAATGGGAATTTAGCCTGGTCTTCAGTGGGTGACCTTTTGATTCTCAAGAGGTGCATAACGCTTGGCATTTACTCTGTGCAGTGTCTTTCATGAGAAGGGCTCAAAATATCTCTCTACACCAAGTCTCACAATATCCTCAAGGGGAAAGTAGGCATTATCCTCATTTAATTAATGCATTGCCAAAGGCTAAAATACGTACTGAAGGAGGCTGATCCTTCAAGGTGTACAGCTTGCTCATATTCTGGTGAAGCTGGTGGGGAGATGTACACACTGAGCACCAAACTGGATTAGCCTCCAAGACCAAGGTCAGCTTTCAGATCAGATATTCTTGCCCATCATGCTTCATCCTGTGTTTATATTCAGTGCCTTCACCCACTGCTGCATCAAGATCCAAGTGATAGCGACGACAAGAAATATTTTGAATTGATTGTAGTGGCGTGTGTGCATAATCTATCCAATCCTGAAGCACACCAAGCAGTGTGGCCCCTTTCTCCTGTCAGTCAGCACAGCACAGAAAGCAGAAAGTCTCACTAGGAAGCCACCAACCTTCACTTTATTCACCTTGACTTTATTCCTGCACTAGCCAGGGCTTGGCGCATGGCCCTGAGGTAAGTCACCACTCTCAGATCATCTGTTCAACTCCTATCTATTACCCCAACACTAATTATGAGTATCTTGCTATCAGCAATGTGCTGCCTAAAAGCAAGTAAGCAGGAAGGGAAGCTGAGCCATAGACAAGCTAAGTAACTTCTAAAGTCATGTAGGTTGTCTCCTGCAGCCAGGGAATTCAGCAGAGTTGACTCAGGTCTTTGTGGAATTAAAATGCTGTCCATTGTACCATAAGGAAAGAACAGAGATGTAAACTTCCCTCTGCCTATCCTCATCTGCCACCCACTCTTTCCCTCCTCCTTTATGGTCATAAAGCTTCTTATTTTCATTACATCCTAAGTACTTCCAGTCTTTCTGTACGTTTGAAGAAGACTTGATGGCTTGATTGAGACTCATAATAAACATGTAAGCAGGCAGATCCCTAAATTAGCCTAAAAATCCTTGATAGATGCATTGTCATAAGAAAAGAAAGCAGCAGTGGGGCTAAAGAAAACTTTACCATGATGCAAACCAACAACCAAATGCCCAGAGTTGCACTGAAACACAGCATCATCTTTTTTTTCTGCATTGCTGCTGCAAAATAGAATTAAGATAGCATGTCGCTGAAAATACGATCTCTCCTATGGGGGATAATGCCTACCATCATCACAGAGCAATGTGCTTCTCTATATTCAAAGAACTCCTGAGTCTCTACAACAGGCAGTCTGATTGCAAACACTTGGTGTTAATGTTTGGTGACCAGAAGCACAGCAAATCCAAGGTGTATTTCAGAACAGTATGCGAGTTTTCTTTGCTTCAGGGGCTGTGCAAGACATCCGTTAGAAGGTGATGAGCTAACTGCAATCTTCTTGGAAGGTTTCATGACTGTACCAAGGTTTAAAGAGTCGTTACTAAATGCGCCTCAGATAGGCCCAGGTGTAAGACCAAGTCACATATAGATACTCTGACAAAGTCACTTTGAACTGGAGAACGAGGATTTCAGGATCTGAAGCCAAATAAAAGTGGCAGCGAAGAGGAGGGACAACTCGATAAGTCAACCACCAGTTGTAAAACTACTGAGCACGTGTGCTGGAGGTGATTGAGCGCAGCCTTGAAAATGTTAGTGGTGGAGAAAGTGTATGAAAAAAACATCCTAAAGATGTCAGCTTGATTAATGCCAAAAGGTTTCTTCAAAACTTGATTCTCCAGGCCTGTGTTTGTGTTCTCTTTGGCCACAACTTCAGTTGCCAGTAAAATTCAGGTTCTGTTTCACCAAAATCTCAGCTCTAAGAACTTGCAAGTTGTGCAGAATAGTAAAAAAAAATTAAAATTCAATGTTTCTGGTATGTTAACAGGTTATTTTTTGGGGTTATTTTGGTGTTTTGTTTTGTTTTGTTTTGTTTGTTTGTTTTTGGTTTTGTTTTTTTTTAATTTAAGTAATTCTCTCTAATCTTTTACACTTGATACTGAAAGATATTTAAACAAACGCAAAGTATATTTTGACAAAAGTTTTCTATTCTCTTTTCCTTTTTTTAATCTAACATTTCATGAGTAGGCTACCATATTTGAACATGGTTAATACATAGAGTTTATGAAAGAAAAGGACTCATGCAAATCTTCTGGCAGGGTATTTTCCTTGATTCTTACTTAGGTATTCTTTAGTGTGTGCTCCAACCAAGAGCACAGTTATAAGCCTATAAACAACATGACCCATAAAAATTCAACACTAGCTCCTAGTTATATATTGTTACATACTATTTTCTCTATTATATTAGACATCTCCCATGCTCCAGGTATTTTACAGCTCTTAGGATAGTTAATGCAATTTAAATATATATAGTGACTGTGCTGAGTTCTCGTTCGGGGAAGAAACTATAATCTATCAGAAAAAAAGCTAATTACAGTTTATCCCATTGATTTATATCTCCCCAAGCCTCCCCTCCCAATTTTTTTTGTAAGTATTAAAAACCTTAGGTTGTAATTTTGATATATGCTGCTAGATAGATTAAATACCAACTAATTCTCATATAAAACTGGTAGTTTGATCAATACAGCTAAAAGCTTCATTCCTCATGTATGTATTTCTCAGCTTTAGAACTATCAATTTTAATCTCACATGTTGGGATTAGATAATAATCAGGCCAGAAATTCAGCTCCACAGAATTCAACAAAACCGCCTGTACAAATTCTACAGAAAAGAAGAGTTGGTCCCTCTTTGGAATAAGGCAGATATGCTGCATAACCTCGCCAGATTCTGTCCAAGGCTACACCCTACCCTTCTATCACCAACCCCTTGCCTTCCTCTCTCTCCCTCTCTTCCTTCTCTAGTAAGTAACCTCCTGAAGACAGATAGGAGCGAAAACACCCAAACCAAGTTAGAAAAAGCAATTTCAAAATTATTTGTCTCTCAGGCTCAAAACACAGGAAAAGGCGCTGGAAAACCACCAAGAAGGTTTGCCCTCACATTCTGCAAGCAACAGAGCAAATCTGTTTTGCCCTTCCTGTATGATACAAATGGATTTCTCACCGAGTGAGTCATTTCATTTCCCAGATAGCCCCAACGTCCTTCTTACAAAGGAGGGCATAAGAGAGAAGGGAAGAAACAATAAATAAAAGTCACTTCAGTAGCGATGGGTGTGATGTGGGAACCTGATTAGAATGTCATAATGTAGCCCTGATATAGGAAATTAAATAGAATAGAGAGTAAGCAGCCTACAAAGATTTTGGTTTCAAATAGCGTTTTTTGTCACACTAAAAAAAAAAAAAAAGGAGAAAAGGAGGAAAGCAACAGAGCTGGTGCTGGATCTCCAAGTGGTTTTCTACAATAACTTTGAAGAAGGTCATGTGAGGAAGGGAGGAAACTGGAGCCCTTTCCTTCCAAAGAGGAAAATAAATGGGTGACACTATGCTAATGAAGACAATTCACTCCCAGAATGAGTCATTCAGCAGAACCACGGTCTCTGTCCTGCCTGTTGATTCATATTCTTTTCCCTCCAGCATCAAGAAGTTGTCTTAAAAGGGTTGTCTGTGTGACCTACCCACTAACAAGTTTGGGTTTAATTTTGTTATTTATTTGATATTAGCATAGTGTCACCCCCAGGAGATTTTCCCTTCCGGGGTGTCTCTGTCCCTCAGTCTCTGGGTTATCTTCTGTGAGGTGGGATGGAGGGAAGCTTGAAGAAAGACATGATGCCAGAAGGACTACAGAAGGAGTGAGCCATGAGCAGGCAGAGTGTCTTTGGGTGGGAAGGTCAGCTTGGCCTCCACCTCGCAGTGCAAAAATTAAGGCAGGACTTTTTTTTTTTTTTTCCTTGAAAGCTCATTGTGGCTGTATGAATATTTCCTAACAGTTCTATTTCTCTCCCCTGCTTTGACACACAGGAGCTTTTAAACAGACCAGCCCGTCCTATGCGAGAGCTCATATCTGAACCAGCACACTGATAGAATAAAGGTCCAATTATGCAAGCTTTCTTGAGCAAAATTGTTTAAAAATCAAAATAAAATGAAGATGTCCACAACATTGGTTGTAAAAGGAATATCAGCTGCACAAGGCCTATACATCTGACCTAATCGACTACAGTGAAAAAAATTATAAACCTTGTCCTTCAGAACTAGAGCATTTTATTTTCATTTAATGACAACCATGATGGTCTTTTTAAGAAGCAAGCAAAAATTAAAGTATTATTTTTAAACGTGTATTTTTCAAATGTATCACTTTATGGAGACATTACTAACCAGATAGCTGGTATAAACTGTCATATTTCTAGTGGCTGAAGACAGCTGAATCAATACTTCAAACTAGGCTCAATATTTGAATGCAGCAGTAAGGAAAGTGGTGTAATCCACTGTTATAGATTAGATGGCATATCAATCTTAAATTGCACATTACAGAAGAACTAGTTAGAGAGACTTTACTCTAAATATAGCTGTTTTTTCCCAAATGGTAAATATTCTTTGTGATAAGTTATTTACTCCCAAGTTTTTCATGGTGTCATACAATGCAGAATTTGTCCCCTGCATCTATCACGTTGCCAAAAACACTCAATAAAACATCAAATTAATTATCAAAAAGTATTTAAGATCAAAGTCTTTGATTGCCTGTAATGCGATGTCCAATGATGTTAATCGCAGAAAAAGTATCTGCTTAGAACTAACCACGAGAAACAGATTTCAGTGTGAAATAAGCAATGATCATTATGACAGGGATAATAAAAAAAAATGAATCAATTGCAGATATCTTAAGCAAGAGCTGTTCTATATTAAATATTCATTTTATGCTTCATATTCACACCTATAACTTTGTAAATAAATTTTAACATTTATCGGGGATTTCTTAACTTTCAGAAGTGAACTTTTGAAAGGAAAGCACAAATCTATTTAGAGAGCTCTCTGAAAAGCTGACTTTCAGTGCCATAATTCAGACAAATACTTTTCCTCCAAGTAGTAAGTACTTTTTAACTTCGATAAAGAGAAATCCATCTTTGCATTTTACTCCTTTTTTGTTTAAAAGATTTATTTCCTGCCTACCAGGGCCCTGATTCTGCTCTTCACAAAATTAGAGGCAAAGCTCCCATTTGCTTAAACAGAAGCACAAGGCAGACTCGAATTCATGATATGTTGTCTCTCAACCCATCACAAAATCCTGCACCATCTTCCCTTCCAGGCAGGCTGGTGCCACATTGCTTGGGCAGTCAGCTGAGGGACACAGGCTTTCAGAATAACATGAGATATTTTCCCATCTTTGACTATACCTGTGAGAGTCAAACGTAGCCAAGTCAAAACTGAGCTGTGCTACTCCAGGTTTACCAAGTCTCAGTGGCAGCAGTACCTGGCTCTGATATTACCAATGAAGCCTGAAGCCAGGAGGAGAAAGATCATTCATGGTGGGCAAAGACTAGGTGAATTTTGGAAGCTTCCTTCCTCCCTTTTGTTTGAATAGCAGAGGTTTTGCTTGCCTGGAGCTGCTGCAGTGGCAACCCATGGATTGTACTCCCTTATATCATCATTAGCCTGAAAAAGCATGTGATCTGTGTTCCATTTACCAGTAAGGATTGGATGGATGGCTCTGCTGATGGCAGGAATATCCTGGCAGCCTGCTGCAGCAGCAGTGAAGGGTATCTTGTACTCAGGTCAGATCAGCAGATCTGCTCTCTGTGAAGGTTTGGGGTGCAAAAGGACCCATCAGATCCAACAGAAAAGCTAATTTGTTTGGATGGGGATGGGTTGAGAGGGACATATTGGGTGGACGGGACCTCACTTGACTGTGCTCAAGTTACATGTACAAGTTTGTCCCTTTCAAGGTTCTCCAAAAGTCCCTCACCCACAGCTTTGGGTGGGCTCCTGTCCTACTCTAGCTCTGTGGAGAACTACTGGGTGCTGGTCTCACAGCTGCCACACCCCACTGCAGGGTCAGCTCCCATGGGAACCACTTCTGCAGCACTCTCAGGTCAGTGACCAATCCCCATTTGTTTAAAAAGAGGGAAAGAATTTCATATGCAGTTCCAACAGTATTTTTCTGTACTAGTAAATTGCTTGTCCCTGCTCTCCATCCCATGGGCCCCAGGGAGCTTTGAGGAAAGGTGCAGTGATTTGCCCTAGTATTAATGCTTACATAAAGTCCTGGTTTAGAATTGGTTTGTGATAATAGCTAAGCCAGACTGGTCATCCAAGTGAAAAGAGTGAATTTTTGTCAAAAATTAGGATACAGTTCTTACTCTTATACCTTTTAAAAAATTTTTAATTGTTTACTTATATAAAATTACCTTTCTGAAGGAGCAGATAGCCAGGAAATCTGCGTGTAGGTGCACAAATGGTGGAACTACTGAACATTAATTTTTCCAGTCTTCCTCCCAGTTTGGATTCTCTGCTTCAGAGTAATGTGCTTAATCTCAACTAAGGCTTTTCCCTCAGTGGGAATCAGGCTTTCCCTCCTCTATCCACAGCCTTATTTTTATTAGATTTGTAGGAAATGAATACATTTGAGAGGGCTTATTCCAGAAAAGGAGGGAGAGAGAGGAAAAGAGACAGAGAGAGAGAGAGGGAGAGGGACTTGACTAGTCAGTTCAACAGACTGAAAAAAGGCAAGAATGGAAAATAGAGCTACAGTAAAAATGTTTAAGACTCATTTTCTCAGAAACCCAAGCTTAAAAGAAAATCAAAACATATTGTGGTGATTTCAAAGATGTAGCTTCTTGACCTCTATAATAATATTTACTCTCATTTTACTCACTTGTTTAAAAATGAAAAATATCGAAAGCAAATAGATTGAAAATACGAGTAAGAAAAATGGATGACAATTTAAAACAAAATAACTGGTTACACTGGTCAGCTGGTTAAGCTGCATACATTGGCAGTGCCTGAATCCTGACACTGTACACACTCCTGTGTATTTATCGACTCCTTTTGTTATTGCACACACCAATCTTCTAGATCTGGCACCCTTTCTAAACACTTTTGAAGCTCTTGAGCCTCATTTGCAACCAGTGGCAGCATTGTACATAGCCATGGCTCTTCCTGCCCTTGTCTGTGAAGCACCAGGAAGCAGTGTCAGGAGTGCAGACGAAGAGCAACAGGAAAAGTCAGGGCATCGCTAACGCAAGGAGGGCTGATTCCTGTCTAGGATGAAAAACATCTCTGTATGCCTGAGATGGAAATCCAGCTCCTTTCAAGACAGAAGAGCCTCTGGCCATACACAGTGAGTTCAAAGTGCCACACTCACTGTCACACTGCCGTGACGAACGGAGCTTATCTTGTGGAGGGCAGCTTCATCCCCAGTTTCAGTGGGGTCACGCTGTGGAGGGGCTGAGCCTGTAGGTGTGGCACCAAGCTGGAAGCAAAAAGTACTATTGCTAAGGAGCATGTGGAGAAATAAAATATTCTGTTCCTCTCTTCTCTCTATAAAACTCTTCAAGTAAAACACTGTTTCCCTGTGCAGTGTAACAAAAATGACAGCAGCCTCAAAAGTTTTGTTTTGTCACTTTTTGTGACATCTCCTGTCTGCTCAATTATTCAGTGGCCAAAGGGACCAAACTTAGTCTGTTCTAGTTCAAAAGCTCATGGTCTGCTCTGCTGACCTAGAGAAGTATCTTTTATTCACAGGTAGCTGAATGGCAAAGTTTCTGTTGAAACAGAGGCCTCCTCGGGCCAAAAAAAGTGCAATATTCTGGAGAGATAAACATCCTAGTATCACATTTTACATCTTGTTATTATCCAAAATGGCCATAAAAACTAACCCTAATTACTTAAGCCTACAGGTGCTTGATAAGCTAAAAAAGTTAACTAAAATGTCCAATCATTCTCTTAAATCACTGGGACACAGGAAAATCAGGTTTGAAATCTTGGTTTCATCCCAGGTTTTCTGTAAAACCTGTAAATTATATGAGAAGATTTAATGTGCATCATATGTTAGTTTGCACAGATCTCTGGATCATTCTGGAACCCGAGCATGCAAAAACACGTGCAATGCCTCAGCACCTTGAAATTTGAGTCCAAGGTGCAAAATCAGGAGATGACAAACAAGAAGGAAAAAATGAGACAATGCCAAAAAAGTATATTATGTATAAAGCACTCCCCTCCCCATGCTGCTGTAGATTTTGTCTACATATTTTAAAAAACACCCGAAACACCAGAATAGACATTGTCTATTATTGAATGCTTACAGAACCACAAGCACAACAGATCACAACGCCTAAGCAACGCAAATATTCTCAACTCTTGCCAATGAGACCTTTGCAAATATGAACCTGTTTCTAGATTTTACAAGTTTTGGAAAACACACAAAGCGTTGTGCTTTGTAAGAGCAAACGTGCACCAGCCAGTCTTCTCTCCTCCGCCATCCCTTAAATGCTGAAGAAGGGAGAAGCTCTCCTGAGTTGGACATCTAATTCTTGTGTTCTGCGGGTTCTACAGGGACCCTGAGTTCTCATCTCAGTTCTCTGTCCCATATAAGCCATGTTCCTGCAGTAGACAGCATGAAACCCTAAATACACACTTTAGTGTAAAAAAGACTTTCCTCTTCAAGGGGAAACCGAGCTACTTTACAATTTGCCAGAGTGACCGTACTGCTAGGTGGGGCAGAAGAGATGAAGGGCAAAAAAACTTGCTCAGGGCCAGGACAGCTGATGTACTTGAGTATCTGTAGTCAGCGGCAGAGTAGGACGTGGCTTCCACAATGTCCATGCACAGGGTAGACACAGAACATCTAAATTCATACATGTGTTTTTTATATGGTAAATGACTTACCTAGAAAACTTTTCAACTCCTTGCTCACTTGTTAGTTATGCTATACTCTTGTAAGTATTTGACAGAACTGTACTCACAGTTCTTCTTAAAAGGCAGCTTTTTTTTTTTTTCACCTATGGCTGACTTTTTGATCCATGCCACTGCTATCAGACGTGAGCAGCAAATTTCTAATCAACACATTTAATCACACTGTCTCTTCAGAGGCCACTGTAGTGATCATGTAATCTCCTTTGTCTGGGTTCCTGGAAATTACTTGGAAAAACAATGGTTGCAGCTGCAGAAGTGCTGCAGAGTGAATAGGGAAAAGAGGTGCTCCAGCCTCTTTCTCAGCTCCAGCATTTCTCTCTCAATTTAGAAAATGCAGAGGATCCAATTAGCAACACTGGGTATGGTTTCCAGAGCTATTGATGGGGCTCTGCATGGAGCACTTCTCCCAGCTAGAGAAATAGCATATCTAACCAAAAATACAACCTATCCTACTAACACTTTTATATTATATTGGCTAACTGGTGTTGGAGAGACTGAAGTCATCATTACTGTTGCTTAGGGTTTGTCATGCTGCCATACCAAATGCACGTTGGAGATTTCAATGGGCAGAAGTGACAGCAACTTAAAGGGGCACCAACTGTTCAATTTATCTCATTAACTTCAAGCTCTTAAGTAACCTGTCCTTCAGAAACGCTTGAAGAGATTTCATTGACTGCAGAGTGAGCTGAAGGAGATTAGCTCCTAACTTGACACCTCAGCTGAAGTGAATCAGGGACCAGCAGTCAGAGACACAAGGCTGAACCACCAGTTCTCTTCACAGATGTACTGCTGGCTGCTGGTGAACAAGCCTTCCTGTACCCCATTTCTCTGCCACCCTTCTCCACTCCTTTCCCACACTGGAAAACTCCCAAAGGCGAAGGACATCTCCGCACATTCATGAGACACTTAACCCTGCAGGGTCCTGCCTCTCACTGAGCCCAACAAGCAATTATTGGTGCATAACTTTACAATCTGAATTACTACATCACCAGCAGAACTCCTTTTGACAAGGCAACAGCTCACATTAAAAAAAAAAAAAAAAAACCACCCTCTGAATTAGATGATTCTAATGGAAGTACAATCTTCCACATCTGAGTAGAATATTAATACAAAACTGGAAACAGCATCTTGGTATTAGGAGTCTAGTCCCTAAGTTCACTATGTACTGAATGAGCAGAGATTGGCATAACCAGATGGCAATTCAGATCCTAGGTAGGCTGAACTGACCCCTGGAAGTGTCTGTGAATATTAACAGGTCCCTTTAATGATTTGGAAAGCACGTCTTAATTTATACTGAAGCCTCTAGCATATTTCTTTCCTTTCCCACCCGCCTCACAAAATGTTGACATAGAAGACACCAAAGCAGAAAATCCCCCCAAAGAACTCTAAAAAATTTGCTTTTATCTTCTTCTATTTGAAGCTGTCTATGCAACATATTGTTTTCACCCACTTAGTAGCATTTTCTGAACAAAATCACCATTGAAAACTGAAATTTTATAATTCTAAATTTCAAGAAATAGATCAAAAAAACTCTTAGGTGCCATATAGTATAACCAAAAGTATAAATTCTGCAACCATTGACACAAATGTCAAGGGTCACATTCTTTTGCAGGTCTCAGCTTTAAGTGGTACCTGCTACCACAGCACTATTGTTGGAACTGCTGTAAATGATGGAGGAGATGAAAAAGAACATGAAATGAAGTTGCCCTTGCACTGATATATCATTTTTCCTTGTTTCCACAGAGCATAACAGTTGAAGAGGGGAAAGCTGGACATAGGCCTATTCATATGAACAGCTGCTCCTGCTAATTACCTGTCGGTTTCTAAACTCCTCATCGGAAGACAAGGGAACAGCATTCCTACCACTGGAACTATTAAAAGATCATCTGTTTCTATCATCAGACCAGAAATGGAGACTCATCTCACCAGGACGCTAGTAAGGATATGTAGGAGGGACCTGTAACAGACAAGGATTCATTTATCTCAAATTCTGCCACTGTGTGTCTGCCCAAGACTTCTTCTATTCCCCCCTGTGGTGGGGGATTCTGTTCTCAGGGTTACCATGACCGAGCTCCCATTTAGGGACTGCACATTCACAGTTAGCATAGGAAGGCAGTGAGACAGGAGTGTATATGAATGGCCAGAGACACAAAAATCAAACTGCGAGTCACACTTTTTAAGAGAATAACACTGTCCTCCCCTGGAAACTGACCCTGAGATATTTTTTTCCTAGTCCCTTTGCGTGGGTTTTAAGTCGGAAGGAAAATCACAGGCTACTTGCTTTCATGGACCATTCACAATGGTGCTAAGGATTCCTGCTAGTATCAGTGAGGTTTGGATCAGGCTGGCAGCTGCTCACCAGTCATTTGCACCAACCACTGATTAAGACCCTACTTTAGGCTACAATTTAAAATCAGAGGGGTTTTAGGGAGATAATTCAGTCATCTTCTGGCTCAGACTTAAAAATGTATCCAGTCTCATCCAGTTTATGTAAAGAGCAGACATCATGAAAAATATAATCAGCTCTGTAAAATCTTAGTATGAGCCACTGTTAAGAGCCCAGAATACTTTTGTTCATTATCAATATGGGATATGAAATCCAGCAGAGGAGAGGTTTGGTGGATACTGTATACTGTATGGATTTTTCATGCTGCCAACCATTAATTTATCCCACAAATTGAACACCTTTCATATCATTTTATTAGGGAGATACCAACTTGCCATCAGTAAGGCCTTTTGGCAATGTAATTTATATATAATTTTACCCATCTATTAGCACTAAGGCTTTCCATTGTTTTGGTGGTGGTGGTGTTTTGGTTTTTTTCTGCGTCCTCTTCCAACTCTCCTTGAAAATTGAAGGGGTTTAGGTTAGGATTAGGTTAGTTTTTTAAGTAAAAAGTCACAAAGATGGATGAAGATGCCTTCAAAGAGAAAATACACTGGGGATTCCTTGCTGCCAAATGTTCCCAGGTGGAAAGCTTTTTCCATATATTTTTTTTCTTAATCTCTATATAGTTTATAATAATTTTTTGCTTCTTCTGTCAAAGTAAACTGGCCAAGGTATCACTTAGCTTCATTTCCTGAGGCCTGACCAAGGGTCAGAGATTACCTTGAACTGACGTCTGACATTAGCAAATAAACAATCTCCTCTTGTTTTCCACTTGGTGAATCAGCAGTCCCCATGCTAATCGTGTCGACAGGTTTTTGCTAAAGCAGAGGAAGGGGAATTCCAGGTTGACAAATAGGTCCCCTGAGAAATGCACCTGTCAGTTACAGCAGAGCCTGCACGGCACCGCGGAGTCAAGAGCAACAGGACGGATCCGTGCCACTGAAAGTGATATTCGCAGGGTCACGGCAGGAGTGAGCTGCACTGGTGCAAACAGGATACCAGGGCAGCTCAAAAACTGTTGGTATTATCCACCACAGGCCCCAGAAACAAAAACCAAAGCAATGCATCATTTAAAAGCACAGCAGCGCAGACACAGGAGGTGCGCTGGCCAACTGACCTTTTGCATCTTGTGTTGTTTCTTGCTGTGTTGCTATCCAACACCTACCCAGCACCACATGCCACGAGTTCCCTGCCATCCAAAAACTTTCCTCCACCCATTTGTCCCAGAGAAAAAATGCTAAATCATCTGTAGCTTTTTGCCCTCCACAAGGTTCCTTTCAGAAATATTTCAGAAAAAAATGTCCTCTGTTTTTTTTCCCCCACTCTTTCTCCAAATAGGGTCATTACTTCCCCTCCCATAGTGACCACAAATTGGTTGTTAGGCCAGATTCTGAGCCAGAACCAAGCATGTGAGGATTCAGTCATGCAGAAAGGAAACCTAGAACCACTGTATTATTCAACGTAGAAAGAAAAGGACGGACAGAAAGACCACTTTTGTGACCTGCTGTGGAAAATGTGATTTTAAAAAGAGCCAGATGAAGGCAAACACAGGCAACTGGGGATAGGAAGGAAGTGGCTGTGTCATGGTTTGGTGTCTCTCTTTGCCTCTTCCTCCCTGCTCCCAGTAACCTCCTTTCTCTCTGTCACACCAAGGCAAACGGGGTACCTGGCTGGAATCTGAGACAATTTTGTCCCACTCTAGGACCTGCAATGCTGAAGCTACAAAACACCTCTCTTTACTCAGGAATCTCCATTGACTCCCCACTTCTGTGGCAGCTCTGGTTCCTGCAGCACTTTACCAAGGATAATAGGCCCCACCCTGAGCCAGGGAGATCATCTGGCTGACCCCTCCTCCCACAGAACAGGAGACAAGTCTGAGCAGCCCTAAAAACGCAACCTGGCAGGACAAGGCAGAGTGAAACACAAAATTAATAGCACCAATATTGCCATTATCACGTTAGCACAGGCTCCAAATCCTTTTGAATTACGAGACCAGGGATCAACCTTCCAAAACAAGTCATGGAAAAGCAGGGAATAAACTTCCCCTAGCTGTCAAATTGTGCTCTTCTCTCAAGCAAAATGTAATTTTTGCTTTCAAAGAAGTGAAAAATAAATTCCATGGGAAGTAAGCGTTTCTGTTTTAATAACGAAATTTACATCAATCCAATTTTACTCATCAGAAACAGAGAGGCTTTGAGAGTGCCCTGAATTTCCCGTATTCAGGTGGCCACTGATGCTCAAATTAGCTCTGTTTCACAGCTGTTATTAGTAGTGCTTTGTGCCTGCTTCACAACTAACAAAACAGTTTTATATTAACACAGGGACCTAAATAGATTTGTCCATTAAACGCTAGTACATTAGACCCAAGGTGTCCCTTACAAGTATCCCAGTGGAGTTTTCTAAACAATCTTGGCTAGAGCAACCTTGGGAGGCAAGTTTACTGAGAAACATCACTATTAATAATAACCCTTCCAGGGCTGAATCCAGGGTCTAACACAGAGCTGTTTTGGAAGTGTGACTAAGGCTACACCATCCTAGTGGGAAGAAGGTAAAATAAACTGTTAGAAGTAAAATAAAGAAAAATAAAATCTCAGCAGAGAATGATGTCATCAAATATTTAGATTCAAAATCCATTACATTACATAGAATCTTCTTCCCCTCCCCCTGTCCCCACTCTGACAATGATATTGCAAAGGGAACAAAAGTATATTCCTGACAGATCTAAATAAGATTTTTATCTCTAGAGGGGAAGAGACTTGTTAATTTTTTGGTGGGCTGGGCAAAGCAACGAGATTCATATTGTTGTAATTATTAATTTCTTCAGCAAAGTGCTAAATCTCCAGGTACTTTACATATTGGCTGCATTCTTTTTTTGTATTTCCAGCAAAGCTATTAATTTAATACCATCTTCTCAAAGGAAAGAAATCTGAATGGAATTAAGGATGCATGATCACAGCTAGAAAAATGAGCAGAGACAGGAAGAGGGACAGAGAGAAAAAATTAAAGCTCTGATAGTTTAGTCTGTTCAAGAGCACCAGTAGAAAAGTGTTCTCTAGAATGTTAATTTGTCCTTATTTAAGTAGATTCTCTGTCCTGATCAAAGCCATTTTTTGAACTTTGGTTGAGCCAATAAGTAGATGTTGGCTGTATCAGACCAAAGTTGTTCTCTAGAAAGGGATATTCTTACAAGATGGTATTTATCTAGAAATGTCATGCAAACATACCCAATCTGAGTACAAATATGCATGTATGTAATTTGTGCCTACAATTCTTTCCTGGAAGGCTTTGATTCCTGCTAAGGCACACTAGGATCAAGGGCTCTGTGACTGCAGATCAGTCCCCAGCCAGGGAACACAGCCTGGACGGAGAAAGGAAAGCTGGACAGAGCATCACTGGCAGGAAGTCACCATCACCATCTCTCCCTACATTGCACTCCAGGGAACAAGCCTGATTCAGGTCCCTTTTTCCCTCTGACGTGCTGTGACCCCTTATGGAAGGGTGGACAATTATGAGAGGTCTGGGACCAGTAGAACCAGTGTGGAAGGCCTGCTGGACAAGGGCACCACACTGCAACAATGCCCGTGCGCCACCATCTGCTGGACATGTGCAGGAGAAGGAAAATCAGGGAGGTAAATCCAGACTCACTCCATCCAAAGCAAGTGCCAGGGTAGAGAGGATAAATGTATCACACGAGGTGATGCACTAACAGCAGTCTGATACTTTTGGTAAATGTCTGAAAAAACCTTTAAGTCCCAATTAAGGGATTTGCTCAGCTCCAATTTTTTTTTTTTT
>VZTI01000914.1:568682-595947 GCA_013397865.1 Struthidea cinerea
AAATAATCTTGGATGTAACTGGGTATATCACAGTCCCAAGAAAATTACTTGAGGCATTGCAGCTATGTAGGAAGCTAATCTTGGTATCATATTATCCCAATTACCAGTTTATTATTTCTTCCGCTTCCATTCAGAGATGGATTTTCCAGTCTGATAAAGCATATGCCAACTTGAAATTAGGAGCTGGAGCTATTCACGTGTAAATGTTGGACCTGAAAATCATTCTTTGACGTCTCGGGTTTGGAATTATTTCAGCAAAAATGAACAATCTTCATAATCAGTTTCTCTTTGGTTTGGTGGCGTTTTTTTGGGGAAAGAGACCAGGTGCGGGTGGATGGAGAATATGTTTTGATCATTCACAGAATTCTTCAAATCAAAACCAATACAAATTCCTCTAACAAAGAGCTCCCCACTCTGCAAAGGTCTCCTACTCCCTGTCACCCCAATCTTCCCACCATTCCAACTTGTTTCCCCCTTTAAATGTCTTCACGAAATTCCATTTATTTTGTTTAAAACCTTCAACTCACCCCTCTCCCTGAACAGCGCTTCCCTCACATAAATACCACAAAATGCTGAACGTATTTTTTCCTCTGAGGAATCGTTTAGACCACTGCTAAAGGAACAGCCTGGCATTCAAGTTGTTCTAATTTCTCTGGATTCAGGCTAACTTGTAGCACACCACTCCCACTTTATCTTGCAGCTGTAGCTAAACCCTTACCAGTGCCCAGTGCAGGACACCTGTACCTAGGGTGTGGCCATTGTTGTATCCAAGCCTGAGCACATTCCAAAGTACACACACCTGTGGGCGTATGCACACGTATGTAACACATTCTCAGAGGATTTTTAAACATCTTTTAATCCAAACACCTGACTTATTCTCCTCCTATAGAGAAAAAAAAAAAAATGAAGTGTCCTGACACGATCTCTTGCAGTGGAAACAGGAGCACTATGACCAAGGAGACCAGAAGAGAGTGTGGGATTGAGTCAAAGAATTTCAGACAAAGTGATGCCAGATGACTTGCCTTCCTGCAGCCAGGCACTCAAAACAGAGCTGCAAGGACTTATCTGACCTCTGAGAGCTGTGCCTTAGACACGGGACCTTCTGGATATAATCACACACTTCTGGCTTCTCTGCCTGCAGCCTCTCTCTACCTTGTCGCCCAGGCAAAAAGCATTCAGAGACATAACCCCATTCACTTACTCAGGGGAAATTCTGCATTCCCAAAATGCAGGTCCCAGTGAGATTCCTTCCCACAACAGAAAGTTCACAGGATCCCTTGGCACTTACAATTTTACACACACAAAGGGAAAGAGCAGAACGCAGCTGTATTCACCAGCTCAGATTATTATAATTAAAAAAAAAAAGCAAAACAAAGCCCAAAGGCCAGCCAAACACAGTCTGGACATTCACATTTGTATGGTTTACAGCAGGTGCAAACCTAGAGGACATTAAAAACAACAACAACAACAACAACAACAAAACATCTAGGTCTTAGAAGATGTGTCCAGAGCTTGTCTTTTGAATAACATCGTTGCCTTCATTACACTATATTTATTCTGTGAATCATCCTTCCCAAAAACAGTCCTTCAGTTTTTTACCTCCTCATCTTTCTTTTTTTTTCCCCCCACAAATGATTTACTTGGGCCCTTGACCATCAGTTCCCACTGAAACTGGTGTCATCTCTGGCAATTTATAGAGATATTAGAGAAGAACTTCATTATTTAAGAAGTTCCCCGTGCTTGGCTGTATCCCTATGGGCTCCATGAAGAGTTAAACTCCTCTGCTGGAAAGATGTGTATCTAAACTTGTGTGGGAGTCTAATATATTCACAGCCTCAGACAAGTTACTTGTGGCATCTCACAAAACCCCACATTCTTCAAGAGCTGCACTCACAGCAAACACGTTTACCTTCAGCACAACCAGCTGAACCATGGTTTATTAGGTGACAATTCTGTGACCCACTGTGACACAATGAAAGGTCCTCACGTCATCCAAGTAGGCCCAATGCAGCCTCTTGCACAGGCAGGAAAAGCCAGTGAGCTCAGGAGGGTGGTCTCACGGGTGACAGTGAACACACCGGCTGTCGGTAGCTCTCAAAAGGTTCTTGTCCCTATTGGCTACTGAGGGACATCGGTCTGGCACCTGTTTTTGAGTGGTCTGAGTATCCATTCCTGCAGCTCCCATTCCCTCTCCAGTGAGAATGATGCCTTAGGTTTTAACTTTTATATTTTTCAAATCTTGTGCTGCTTAGTATGTAACTCTGAATCTTCATACAGCCTGTTAGCTACTGTTCTCTAATGCTGGTTAGACAGAGCAAACCCTCTCTGGACCTGAACTCAAGGACACCTTGTTGTCCCAGGCCCCGAAATATGTAAACTAACGCCTCTGACAGGAGGAGCAAACTTGGGGTAATTACATCATTACCTGAAATTTAATTGGAGAATTAACCCCGACATGCAAGTGGACCAAGCTCAGAAAGGTGTGAAGAACCCATGACCCAGGGTCCGTCTTGGGTGGAGCCCCTTGGAGGCTTTTGGCTGCCCAGGGTGTGCCTTTGAAGGCCCTTCGAATAAATACCTGCTTTTAGTCTCTTGATCTTGCCTAGCCTCTGTTTTCAGGTAGCCGCTTCAAGGCATCAAGAGGGCAACCTGCAGCATCTCCTGACCTCTGCTGTCCACTACCCCAAGGAAGCAGTCAGAGCAGCACTGACTACTCTGGGATGCAGAGGGACCACACCCAGCCTGGAGACACGGCACTCCGAGGAGCACGGTGTCGAGGCACAGCGCAGCACAGCACACACCATTCTGAGTGCAGAAGCAAGGCACGTGAGCATGGCTTCCTGCAAGAAGACAGGAAGAGCTACCTAAAGGTTAAGTGACTTATTTCAGAACCTGATGCATTTGCAGGAGACACTTAACTCTAGGAAACAGCTCCGATTTCCTCCTTAATTGCAACAAGAATTACGGTCTCTATCACCAACCTGAAAAGATGCTGGAAACTCTAACCTTGGAACAGGGTTCCTTTTTCTTGGCTATGAATATTTTTTTTTTCCACACTTCATTAAAGATAGGTGGTTGTAAAAGGAAAGGCAATAGAGGAGCTCTGGTGCTTCAGCATCCTTAAGAACAGCAAGATCTTTGCAAATGTCTTTATTCAGCTCAATTAATATGGAAGTGCAGAGGGGCAGCAATTTAGGTGTGGGTTTATGTACCACTAGATAGATGCAGATATCCTCACAGTACACTTGCATGTAGATATATATTTATCTATGTGTGTGTGTGTGTGTGTGTGTGTGTGTGTGTGTGTGTATATATATAAATATATAATAGCTTCAAGACAGATAAAATGCACACAGCTGTTAGCAGCTGAAACAGGCCTTAATTACACTCAGGTTGTCATGGTAACATCTGACAAGCTTTGCCTTCCTGGATGGGAGCGTTTGCCCTCTTGGAGTTTCAACGTACCAAGAGAGAGGTTCTAAGGAAAATTAGAATAAATCACACAACTTTCCCTGGCCTTTGTGTCTTCCTGCCAAGGCAAGAGGAGCAGGAAAGAATATTGCTCCACAGGCTTGACACATCAGAGGCAAAAAGCAAAATGGGACAGGAATTTAAAGGATAATGGCACTTAAAATACTTTGTTTTGTTGAGAACTAGCATCCAGCTAGGATTTCAAAGCATTATCATCGTTATTTTTTCAATATATTTGTAAGGCCTCATTAATGTCAATAAGTCTGGTACATGAAATAGTCGGTGTAACATCTGAGCTTTTGTTTCTTTTATTCAGGTAAGATGGCTAATGGAGAAGGATGTAACCCATTTCACCCATCATCTTGTATCAAACCAGTGACACAGTCAGGAAGGGAGCTTTGGGCAGTTCTGACTATGAGTCCATATTCTACCTAAGGGCAGCTGGTTTAATATGTATTCATTGATGTCTCCTTGTCTCAGCTTTTGCCTTTCTCTTTGTGGGAATCAAATAATTCTTTGTTTCCCTTCAAATGCCTTAGAAAAGTAATTATTCCTATGAATAAGGTGTTCAACCAGCTTCCCCGTCTTCATCCTTTCCACGTCTTAAAACCTAAAGAAAACAAGCCAAACAGGAGAAGGCATACTTAAATCACCACACATCAAGGCTACTTTAAGCCATCTGGCCCACACACACATTTCCTGTATAGCTGTGGTGCACAACTTCAGCAGAAAGCATCCATCTGGTGAGAGTGGTTCCAGCAAGTTCAGGAATCACAGAGTGGGATTCAGGGATCTGAACTCCGAGTTATTCAACCTAGACTTCTTTTATGGGCAATGCAGACCAACAGGCAAAGGCCAATGTGTCTCTGAAGGTTCCTGTCCCTTTCCTGGCTATAAAACGGGTCTAAGACAGCCCAATCATGCATGGACAGTTGACTTTCAAACGCTGTAGACTGGGCAAGACGAATCTCCTTTAACAGCTCTGCAAAAGCCAGGACACAACAAGTGGCAACTCTGCTTAAATCACATAGATGTGTCTCAACAGCTCTTGCACAAAGGGATGTTAGCAATGCAGAATTCATGTGTTTGTACAGCAGACACACTGCTGTAATACATCTAAGAAAGAAGAACTGAAATTCCTAATGAAAGCAAATTTGCATACAAATGAAAGTTATTTTAGCACGCACTATTCCCCCACCTCCAGTTTCTTTCTTTTCTCAGAACCTCAAGGATGCATAAGACATGAGGAATTACAGCTGGACAGAAACCTTGTTTCCATTTCCCACAAAGAGGAGAAACAGCAGAATTTCTCACAAAATGTGCTTGGCTATGCACTGATGCGTTCAAGGAAAAAGAAGAGGGGGACAAAAAGACTTATCTTTTTTTTGTAACTTAAAAGGTAGAAGAATAGCATTTCAAAGTGGAAAGTCAAAATGCTTCAGTTCAGAAAACTGAAGCAGAAATGAGAAAAGGGATAAACCCTCTGGGCCTTCCCCAGAATTTCGGAGGGCACAATACTCTAAAAGGTTTTATTGCAAAATGCCATTTTTACACTAAAACCTATCTTTAAAGCCAAAAAATATTTTAATAAAAAAATTATTATTCTTTTTTACTGAGCACCGAATGTGTGTTATTTTGTCTCTGAAGGATTCTCACATATTAACTTAGAGCTTTTTGCATCATCCTTTCCTAGGAACCTATGTTTCTGACTTTCACTCCTCTCTCTCCCCTCCTCCCCCACTTTAATTTTATTATTATTTTTTTCTTTCATTTCATAAGCTCTTAGCTTTTTAATATGAGAGCCTTTTATTTCTATAAAACTGCAGCTGCTTTCATTTAGTTTTATGGATTTAATGTATTTAGAGGTTCCAAGAGAAGCTTGGAGCTGGCGGTATTATCCAGACATTTGCTGCTTAGTGCCTTTTCTAATGACAAGACTTATCTGATTCAGAACATTTCATATCTGTAGAAAAATTAATTCTCTCTCCCTTTGTCTTTAGGCCTCAAGATTTAATTTGTTCAGGGGATTCTTTCAAGCACTTTTTTTTTTTTTTTCCCTTTGCAGATACCCTGATGACTTACTTCCAATGCTGAAGTTGTTCTTCCTGCTGGCATTTTAGTCTGAACCATTTGCAACTTGGTGCTTGTGTGCCTTCCCATCACCACAGCATTTGAGCTGCTCTCAGTATTTAATGTATTTCTTCCTCCTGCTCTGCGGGGTAGAGGCTGTCACTCTCACCATTTTACATGCATGGAAACTAAGCAAAGGGAGAACCAGGGCTTATATCTGCAACGGATCCATGTTGATTTCAATATGAGTCACCTATCCCAAATATTCTTTTGAGTGTAACCCAAAGTGGTTTAGTCTAGGCAGAACAGGAAGTTTTCTGTAGGAGCGCAAGTGAACTTGGGCATGATATTAAGGTCACCATCCTTTCTACAGGCACCCCACTCCAACGCCACCAATCTGTGCTATGATGTCCCTGGAAACATTGTTTATGTCAAGCCAAAGAAACATATCCATCAGAGAAAATCAGTCAATGAATGGTTGAAATTTTTTTAGACATCAACTTTCATACCGAGAAACACTGTACAGCAAATTGTGTCATTTAAGACAGCTCCAGAGACAAAACTAAGTGAGCTACAGTTGTCCTATGCTGGTTGCAGGTGAACAGCATGTGAGGCGGCCTATCAGCATTCTAAAAATCCCATGTTCTTTTTGTGGGTTGGATCATTAGACAAGTATATTCATTTAAGACTACTTTGTCCTCTCATCAGAGTAACCCAAGGACAGCAGCAGGATGCTAAGGCATGGACCAAGACTTGGCAATTACTGAAACACCAATTTAGTTATCACTTGCTATTACTCTGTCACCTCTGCTGCACAGGAGAAAACTGCACCTGTTCAGAAGCACAGTTATTATCCATGTCTATTTTCTCTACTTCATCTCTCTGCTTTTTGTCCTCTGCAATAACTCCTGAGGACCTTTAGAAGGCCTTCTTCTTCACCCCATCTATTAACCTGATCAGCAATGAAAAAGTTCATTGCAATATTCATCCATCATTTTTAGGCTTTATGGTTAATATCCTTTAATACATTTATGGGGAATTTACACCTTACAAAGCACCATTTCTAATCACTTAGGACAGTTCACTGTCTTTCTTAGAGTTAAACTCTTCCTGCATTTTTCTTGCAATATTAAGAACTAGACTACTGATCCCTTATGTACCATTTTCACATATTTATTTTGTCCACCCTATTAAAACAAAAACAAACCCCAAAAACAACCAAACAAAACCAAAACACCATACACATATTTAAACATTATTGGTTTTGTAATCTAAGCCTGAAAATGTGTATATTAAAAATTGCAATGGTAATTAGATCTGAATTTAAATTTCTGAAGTTGTGAAATGATTGCAAGAACAATATTGAAGAAATAAGAAACAAACCTCAGGATCAGATGTCAAAATTTCTCCAAAGTTGTCAAAACTTTTATGTGTGTCTTTCAAGTCCTTTTCATAAAAATAGTAACTGTATAGAGATCTGATTTTGAGGTGACTAGGAATGGGATGGGGTTTAGAGATCAGAACACAGAAAATAACAGCAACAGCAAAATAAACGTTAGTGCCTTCCCCACCCTCATTAAGACTTCTGGAAAGTTAAAATTTAAAATATTGAGAACAAAAGACCGACTGAGAAGGAAACACGTTCTCATGTTTTTGCTTCCATTTCTTCAAAGATCTGGGGGAAAAAACTAAACTCCCTGTCTGCTAAAAACCTGCCTTCCCTATCCCTTTAAAAGCTCATGTTTATGAGGCATTTCAGTAAAATGAAGAGGAAAAGATTTGCTGCTTTGCTAAAGAACAAAGCCACAAAAAATACCTTCATGTTTACATACCGTAAGGCAGCTAAAGGGCACCCCTCAAACACTACTAAATGCATTCCCATGTACCTACTTTCAAGACTTTTGATGGGAAGGCTCGTAAAGAGCTTGTGTTTTATCAATTGATGGGGTACACTAATTGTAACTGCATGTGGCACCATCCCTGAAACAGGGGAAAAGACAGGTAGGTATGAGACTGGCTCTGTGTTTCCCATCTGAGTCCCACAAGACTATTAAATATTAAATATGTGTGTTAGATGCCTCACTGGCCACTGAAGAAAGATTGTGCTAGGCACTGCACAGGGGCAGACAGCATCTTGAAGAGCTTACAACCCAAAAAGATGAGACAGCAAATGGAGGTGACAGCAAAAGGAGGTGACAACAAGCTGCTTTTCAAGGATCACTGCAAAAAGATCAAGCAAAAGATGAAGCAGAAGCAAAAGCCAAGTTTTCAGCCCAAAGTTGAGTAAGTTGCATAGAGAGATGGTGCCCCTCTAGCTGCTACCTCTGCCTACAGGCAGCTTCCCTGCACACACAAGTTTGGGGAGAACTTGTGGAGGGACGTGCTTCTCCAAGGATTCTGGAGAAATGGGCAGCAGAGGACAGCTCAGGATGAAACACACAGGATTCCTCCCTGGGAACCCAGAGCTCAGACTGAACCATGTCTCTCCTGGCCAGTTTTTCACAAAAAAACCCCCATGCAGGGTTCAGAGGATGGGGAGTTTGTTGTCTCGGGGAGGAGGCAACACAGCTGGGTTGGGGGGGTCACAACAGTGGGTGTTTGAACACATCACTGGCCCCAGCTCTTCTAGAAGCACATTCTCCCTGGTTTAACTCCCCAGCAGAGCCGCAGACAGCTGAACTCCATACGCTCCATTTCATATCCCTTCCCTTATAAACCTTTATTAAGGCTTTATGTTACACAACTATCACCGATACAAAACTATTGCATTTAGGCTTCCAGGAGACCGAGTGCATTAAAACTCCTTGCGTGGAATGGCAGGAACCAATTCCTCATTTTTACTGGCTGGGAACTGAACCTTAATAGGCCACAGAGCACAAAACTCATAAACCATTGGAGTAAGGGGAGGAGGAGAGAGGGGGAATAAGGAGGGAGGAGGGGGAGAAGTTTGTTGCTGAGGTTATGAAATTATAACAGAGCAAAACAAAAGACGTGAAGCAGGGCACAGCGAGGAATTCTCCCCACCCATGGCAGAGTTAACCTTGCCAGTGATGCCCAGCAGCTGGAGGGGAAACAAATAAAGCAGGACCATGCTCTTAACAAAAGAAAGTGTTGTTCCTTGGCGCTGGAATAGCAGCAACCTTCGTCTCCAGCTCTGGTGCTTCTCGGGAGAGGTTGGGGATTGCTGGCTCAGGCAGGAGTTGCCTTTGCCTAGCAACCAGCACAAAGTCCGTCTGTCAGCCTGGTCTACAGTCGCTTCATCCTGCCTTCCCCCGCTCCAAGCCCAGAGCGGGGTCTCCAAGCTCATTTGTCAGACTTCAGCTCCGTCCACCTCTAAGCCCATCTAAAGCGAGTGTTCTGTACCAACTGCAGGTAGCAAGATGGTTTGGACTTTGTGTATTTCATCCCGTTCCCCTTCATGTTATTCTGCTGTTGCAGCCCCTCATTGGGAAGCTCTCGGAGGAGGGACCGCCTGCTCTGAGGAGGTAGTTAACCCAGCACATTCACCTAGGGGGAAGGATTAGGCAGTTCTGCAGCCACACATCTCTCTCTCTGCCTGGCTGTGATGTTAAAATACCTGTTTCTGCTGATGGGAACATTCTAGGGGCAAGGATGCTTTTAAAGCAGGATGTGGGACAGAGCAAAAAAAACACCAGAAAACCAGAACACCAAACCCAACCACAATCCCACAACAGCTGGAATTTGATTTCTAAGGGCTGCTTTCCGTAGCGTATATCAGGTTCTTTAAATGCAGAAGCAATTCTGCAGTTTGGAGAGGAAAAGTCAAATCTACAACTCAGTACACTTCCCAGCTGAATTAAATTCTGCAACCATTTATTTTACTGCAGAAAATTGCTGCTGGGATCCCCCCACGTTGTGTCAATGTGACCTCAACCACCTGAGCTGGGGATGATTGGACTTCCTGGAAGAGTGAGAAGTCATTTCACTCCCCTGCCCAAGAAGAGGAACTTATTAGGAAATTAAACAAGCTGAAATGTGCAAGACAAGCCCGGTAAATGCAATTGTGCTCCAGTCAGAG
This sequence comes from Struthidea cinerea, assembly GCA_013397865.1. Lineage (NCBI taxonomy): Eukaryota > Metazoa > Chordata > Aves > Passeriformes > Corcoracidae > Struthidea > Struthidea cinerea. The sequence goes on from VZTI01000914.1 coordinate 578,263, forward strand.
TCACAAGAAGTGGCTGCCCTCCAAAAGCTGGAGCAAGTTAGTCCCTGCATCAGGGTTTCTTCAAGTCAGAACAGAAGATAATCACCCATTCTGGGCACGAGAGGGATATTTACTTAATGTGTTCTGACTCTGGAAATGGAAAATTATGAGATACATGGCAACAGTTACCTTCCAGAGCTTAAAGTTATCATAATGTCATTTTTCTAATTACAAATCAGACTCAATACCAAGGGCTGAAAGGAGCCTGATTCCAGAGGTAAGAGCAGTATCAACTGAGATTACTTTGGAAGCTGACTAATATGAAATCACAGCCCACCACCAGGAATCTTCTCCCCTCACCAATGGGCACCTCTTTTAGTGCATAAAGTATTTTTAAAAATTATAGGAAGTAAGTTTCAGCTACAAACTCTGTATGAATAGAGGAAGAACACCTGAAATCAGGGAGGAGTTCCTCCCCCCCCCCTTTCTAGAAATATTTTGCATTTGAAAGCAAAATACTTTTTTCTTCTGGGAAGAAAAATTGAGCAGTACTGGGAGGCTGCTGTACAAGTCAGTACTTGGGATGCACCAGGTCCTGGGAAGTTGCAGCCACAAGCCAGTCTAAGCACAGTGCTACAAGATGCGGGATTCAGCCATGACAATCCCAGACCAGCATTGGCAAGACTGAGACAGATGGTTGGTTATTCTCACTCTGCTGGGTTGCTAGGGCAGCACCAAAGTTTCTCATTGAAAAGATTTTCTCTAAAAAAAGGTGGAAGAGACAATAGTTTTTTTAACATTTTTAATGATATCAAATTCAATTGAAATGAGCTACTTTGTCATCACGGCTTCTTATCGATTGCAAGCTGAACATTCTCGGCAAAACTGGGACAAGCAAGAGTAAATCTTACATAAAAAGCACAGTTCTATTGATCACAGCAGCCACCACTGGCCCTCCACTGAAGCAACAACCAGCTACTTTAATAAAAATGTAATTCTCCAGTAGAGAGGAACCCATCTGCCTTCCAATCCACTCTGCATCATACTCTTCCAAACGCTCTTGAGAGAGAAAGCAGACCAGTTCATCCCCCTGATAAAACACTATTACTATGCAGTGACACCATCACACTTGATTTAAGTACATCTGGCATTTTCAGGTGTAATGCCTGAAGCAATAATACTAAAAAACCAGAACAACCCTAGTTACACCCTTGGGGAGTTGCACGTGTGTGAACTAAATAACTTATAGAGTTCCTATTTCCATGGTATCAATCTCTTTACATTCTGAAATGTATTTATCCTCCTGCTACTCAGGGGAAGGAGAGATCATTGCTGCTCCTTTTGCTTTCCCAATGCTTTCTCAGATCTTCATTTCCTGTGGCATGGGAGCTGGAGACCCGAATCTTGGTGTAGGCTTGAGGCTTGGCCGTGGTCATGTCGGAAGAGAGTGCTGTGTCAGAAATCTGGCTTTGACACCGGTCACAGGTCAGACCCCAGGCTCTGCTGGGAGCCATTTGGTCAAACTGACTGTGAGAATTACGGCAGGTGTCCCTGAAGATGGACTGGGACTTACATCTCCATTTATACCACTAGAAAATCATATCCAGCTCCGAAGAGGCTGGTGTGCATATTTCCCTTGCCACCACCCACGCCAACATGCACTTTTAGGATAAGCCTGGGGAAAAGGAGGCCCAGAGCCCCCTGTTCTTTTACTGAGCCCCATGAAAAGTCCCTCCCCTCTGTCACAAGCTGGATCCTCGCACAATAAAGGACACGTAGCTCCTGTGTGGCCATGTGATTCTGGTGACTGCAGGGCCTTTGCTCAGCAAGCTGAGGAGTTAATAGAAGCAAAACAAATCCCCCTTATTTGCCTCAGGGTTAAGGGTCAGTGTAAGTAAATCATTAATTAACAGGCTGGCACCTCAGTGCTATTGACAGGGTTTTGTGTACACAGTGGGACTGTGGCACCCCCTGCAATTAAGCAGGCAGTGAACTTTTCTCCTCCTGCTGCCTCCCACTCGGCTTGAGGAGGCTAACTCTCGCCTGTCCTCAACAGAGGCTCCTCTTTATTCTTTCTCTTAACACAGGTTACCAGCTGCCCCGGTGCTTTTGCTTTTCTCCTGCCCAGCCCAGCTGCCTTCAGAAACCAAGTCCCCTTTTTTTGTGGCTTTCCAGCTTCATGCAACACCTGCTCCTTTAAAAAAACTCACTGGCTATGCATCCATCAACTTAGGCGTTTTTTTTAGCCCCCTGCTCAGCTGAAATGCACCTACGGGCTCAAAAGTGTTCACATGTACGTGGTGATAACTTTTTAGCCTTAAGACTAAAAAGGGAAAAAAATATTCTTCACCTCTCAGCCTCTAGATTTAAACTAAAATTTGGGATCCTAATGCCTTACTAAGGACACCTGGGTTTCTTCTTTTTTTTTTTTATCCTTCTAATCAAAACACGTCTGTTGACAGCCTGATTTCTATACCAGATGGGAAATTGCCGTATAAAGAGCAGTCATTTCAGAGACTCCAGTCACAGATCCTCTTAACAATCAGACCTACAATGTCAGAGGAGCTCCTAAGAAACTTGTTATACCATTTTCTCTGCAGAGGAGTCTGCTTTCTTTTGGTTGCTTTGGGTTTCAGAAAGGTCTTGGCCTACAGTCTGAAGGTCTGAGGTTGATAACAAAGACCAGCTGCCTCAGAGCTCCATCATGCTGAGATCAACGCTGGCTTTGGAGCTGAGCTTAGGGTCCCAGGGAACTTCAGCTGGAAACCCCAGATCAAGGTTTCATCATTCTCAAACCCAAAATTAAACATCCCATCAGTGTGACGTGATGGGACAACCTGCAGTCTGCCAGTTCCCAAACTACAAATCAGAGACTGCCCTGGCAGAAACTTAATGTTTATTTATGTGGGTCATAATCAAAACCAGTTACAGATGCTCTGATCAACTCAAATTTTTGAAACAGAAGCATCTGAACAGCCAACTTTCTCCACTCCTGAATCACTGTATTAGCTCCATGTTGTCTTAAGATCTTTGGCATAATGTTTCACTTCAGATAGAAATGACATGAGAAACATGATCGTAACACAGTAGGAGCTCAGACCATCCCCCTCCCCAAACACCTACAAATTGCTGTCATATTAATCTGATTCCCACAATGGCTTGCCTCCCCCACTTCTTTTTTTTTTTTTAAATTTATGCAATTTTGTAAGTGCCCTGTCATTGCTTCATTATACCATTGAGAAACTACTTTGGGAACACAGTGCAGTAAAGGTCCTGTGGTACAAAGTTGATTAGCTTTCCACAGCACTTTCTAGAGGCAGAACAAAAAGCACAGTCTGCTTTTCTCTCTTTCAGTTGCAGGCACTGGAAGAGCTGATGAAAACAAGAAGGGTGAAAAATAGGGCTGAACAGTTCCGGAAATTGTGCTAGGGCTTTGCTCAAATTTTGAGACACTTTTAGCTATGACAGACTAGCACGTCCTCAAGAATTTAGATTACTCACAAGTTTGTCTTATTTCAAAGCTTGAATGCCAAGATACTACTAAGCTTAAAGGTGCCTCCAGTGCAGTAGAGACAACCAGAATTTCAAGTATGCTGATGGAACTAGCCTGTACCAACTTAGGACTCCCTGCCCTGCCCTTGTAACGTAAGTTCTTTCTCCTTGCACTTGAACGTAGTTATGAAAAATGTTAATATTCCTTGTACACTCTAGCTACATGAAAATAGCATATATACACTGGCAAAATTTGTCTGTGCAGTGTGCTTGTGGATCATGCATCCTAGTGTTTCTGGACACTAGGACAAAGGAATCAGCACTTTCCTCCTCTTTCTGAGTGCTGCACAAGTATATGCTGCCTTTGTCTTTCAGCATCCAGTTCACAGCCCTTGCACTAGTTACATGCAAATGCCACCCTGTACGGTTCCCAAATCAAATGGATGTTAAAAGCAGAAAGCTGCTAGCAGCCAAATTAACAGAACATAATTAGTCTCATGCATAAACCACTTTAAAAAGTACAGGGCACTTGGTGTCAAGATTAGACAATTAACTTTGTCAGAGCACAGGAGAATGCACTGAAACGCTTACATTTGCACCGATGTATAAAGTCTGCAATTCTCACTGGGACTCGTGTGAGTAAATACTCTAGGTCAAAGCCTTGACAGCCTTATTTAGATTTTGCTCACTTAGTGCAGGCTCTGCTCAAGTAAAGACCACATATAATCCAAGGAAAGACTTGGCTCTGTGTTTTGACAGCCTATAAAAGACCGGCTGGAGCATAAGCAGGATCAGCAAAAGTAAGACCTTCCTCATACACAAACTCTGTCTGAAACCAGTGCTGTTTTACATGCTAGCCAGAACATGACTGTTCACTGCAGTGCATTCTGCAGTGCCCCAGCCAGCCAAGATTTATAAACATCCAAAATCGAGGAAAGGCTTCAGCCAATTCCCTTTATGGTGAGATGTGGCATCAATAGAATGATCCATCAGCAATTCAGGTCTATGACCAAATGGGCTCTTTCCCTGGGGACTGGCAGGCCCGGGGAGATTAGCACCTGTCTCTCTTCTGTTTATCACTGGCAGGTGCTTAACTGAAGCAAGATATCGGCTCTGCTATAGTGAGCAAATCTCCCAAAAGATAAGATGGATGTGCTGGGCCACTAAGCTAATGCTTGGTCAGGAAAGAGAGCAAACGAGTCTGTTTATCAAAGGTGGCTTTGTGAGCTGATAGGAGGAACATGGTAATTCATTAATATGGGGAGTGTTCAGAGTCGATGAACAGTTACTAGGAGAAAGCCTTCTGCAGCGCAAACAAAAGAAATGTACTGGTCCTGCAAAACCTGGGTACCTTGGTGACTGTACAACATAAGGAGCAGGCTGGCACAAGCTGGCTCTATTCAAGGTAATCCTTGGGCTGAAAGATTAGGGGACGCCAGGGCAGAGCCCTCTCTGGCCTGGAGGCAGTCTGGCCGCATTCATGCAGCACCTCTGCTGACAAGCCTCCCCAGATGGCACTGTTTGTAGCTTAACTCCATCAGCTAGGTAGAGGAAACAGTAAATCTGCATTTGTGAGCAGAACATCTAGGTTTCAGGTGGCCATTTGGCTAGAAGAGGACAGGGCTATGAGCATAAGGAATGCAAGAGGAAAAAATATTCCCCTCCCTTCAATTTTGTTGAAGTGTTTTCTGGACATCTGTAGGAGCATGTTTCTTCTCTTTAAATTGCTGAGCGTATCATTCAACGTTGCACTCATTCAACCTGAAGCAGAAGTTTAGAACTTTGGTGCTGCTTTCTGCACCACTGAAGTCTCCAAATCTTCAGGATTCAAAGACTTTGCAAACACATTGACTCACAAACACTGAAAAACTTGCCTGATATGAGAATGGAAATGTCTGTCAAAAGGCCTCATCCAAAATACTGATGTCTGATATCTTTGTAGAAAATGTAGAATCCTTTAATGTAGGAAAAGAATTAGGTGTCATTTGTTCTTCCCAGCTAAGGAAAAACTAGTTCCTTGTGAATTTGTTTAATGTAAATAAGCCCTCTATTTGTCTTTAATAAATTCATACATTATTAGAAAATCCTTTATACAAGAAGACCCACTGAGCTATATCATCTCATTTTAAAAGATTTCCTGTTGGTGGAAAACAAAGCAGCCACCTGCAAGGGCCTGGTGCTCAAAAGGATTTAAATAAACACACACAGATAATTAGATCAGTTAACCTTGCAAATTAAAACAAGCACATTGCATTATCTCCAGTTTATCCTAAAAGAAAATATGAAGTTACCTCAGATAAATAGTTTAATAAAGACAGTGAAGAGCTTATAACAAGCTGCATAATGCTAAATCTTCTAAGTATGTGGGTTAATAGGATGAAAACCACTTTCTGACTAGCTTCATTTTGGAGACCTGGCTACTGATTTGCCTGGGACCAGGGGATTAATTCACCAACCATGCTGTCAGAGCAGTTTCACCTAACATCGCGTGGGCAGCCTTAGCCTTTGGGTCACTCTCCATTAAGGGAAAAGAAAAGATGGTATGACTGGCCACGCTCAACTGCTACTCTGCAATGGCTGTAAGAAGAAAACCAAATATTTTAGCTTCATTAGGTATGTTACCTTCATTTAGTTAGGAAGGCTGAAACATAACCATGATCACAAAGTACCACCAGTGCTGGCCAGAAAAACATTACTCCATTTAATGCACACTCAAGGCTATAGAACTTATTTCTCTCCTGTGAAGAGAGAACTGATATTTTAAGAGGAGAAATATCACTGCATATTATCCAGTGATTAGATGCAATTTTAGAGGAGAATTTTCTACCAGTTTCAGAGCAGGTTTACTTACTGTTTTGTAACCCCAGATGTCATCAAAACAGGATAAAGGGAACTTGTGGGTCAAACTAGTGTTCTGAATCTGAGATACCATCCCAGTAAGAAATACACTGAAAGAAATATTGTTTCAGAAAACTTTTCAGTGCTTTCCAGGAGAATAACTTTTGTCCGCTTATTTTTCCATCATCTCTGCTCATTAAATTTCTCAGTGTCTTGTGTCTTAAACAAGCAAGGATGCAGTCTATATTTTAACAGTGAACTTGACTGCACTTCAGATCCTGCACACAGGAAGCTCCTCCTCAAAGGCCAGTTGCTCCTCACTGCTGGTAGATGATAGGTGTTGGTCCTGCAGCCAGGAGCTGCTGTTATTCTGGCAGTTCTGTCACTGCTGTGGATGGCACCCATTTTTCATGACCAAAACTGCTAACTTCTCAGAAATGTTTGGTGAAAACCTTCTCTCAATGACAGTTTTAAGGCTTTTCAGTTTTGGTTTTTCTTTATACACACACACACACACACACGCACACGCACACACGTATATATATATACAAGAAAAAGAGTTGCAGTGAATGCCATTCAAGCACCAGGAGCAAACAAGTCTGTTGGCTACAACAGTGCCAATTTTTTTGCCTCAGTATTGATACCAAATCAGGACTGTTGAAGATTCAGAAACAAGACCCTACGCGAGGCCAGTTCAGAGAGCTAGAGAGCTACAAGGTGGTGCCCCAAACAAAATAAATTAAGAAGTTTAGACTGAGCACTTACTGCTGTATCACCTAATCTGATGTGCTGTGTCACGTGGGTCACAGAGGTTTTTTAAAGATATTGCAAGCCCTAGCAGAAATTGGTACCTACACAAGTAGACTTTACAGAAGTAAACCGAGAACTGAATGGACATGGGACTAAACTGATTTTTTATTTTGTTCAGGGTGCCTTTAGGTTGCACACCAAGCATAAGGCAGACTCTCAGTTTTTTCTTCAGTCTTGTTTCTGTACACATAATGAAATTTCTAACTCAAGCCTTGATTACCCACTGCCCTTGGTTACCAAATTGTTCTGGTTAGCCTAGAAAACAAGCCCAAATTTGCATCTGCTGCTCTGCAGATAAATCCCCTGGGCTAGCACAGGAGAAGGTCATGGCATTGGGAATACATCCCTTAATGCCACAGACTGTACTATGAAGCCCTGCAAATAAACCCTGTAAGTAAATACAAGGTTTGGTTAGCAAGGCTATCTCTTTTGCATTTTGCGCCATAACTTGAACATTAAGAAGAAGAATATAGAACAAAGCAAAAACCAAGAAAACACAACATCAAAATAAAATTTAAAAAATAAAAACAGAAACAAAAAAACCCACAAAAAAAAAAAAACCCAAAAAAACAAACCAACCCAAACAAAAAAGCTGGAAAGTAATCTGGCTGCTTCAATGCTATGGAATAGCTCTTCCCTCATCTATTTACACCCCCGGCTTTCTGCTGCAGATCCAACACACTCAAGTTTCATTTCAGAAAGTGAAGCTGCTAAGCAGCTACCAAATGACCTTTGGCTCTTGGATGAGTATTTATGGCAGGCAACACATACATCAACAACAACAAAAAGTTTCCCTAGTAACAAAAATGTTTCTGCCAGCAATGAATCTTTTACAAGCTTGCAAGATGTATCGAGAGTCTAATAATGAGATTAAAATCACATCAAACTATGTTGGGAAGTCAAGGTGAAGGCCTTTGGATTGTTCTCATGAATAGCCCTATCCAGACCCACCAGGTGATGATAAATTCAGGTTTTTGCTTGGTTGGTGTTTTTCAAATTTATTTTAAGGGCTTACAGTTTTTAAAAGCCAAGAGGTGGGAAAACAGTTGGTGTTTTAGCAGTTCTTGCCAGCATCTGACAATAGTGAAATGGTTAAGGAAAAAAAAGAGATTTCTCCTGTGCAGGGGGAGCAGGTGACTGGGCAATAAATACGTGATCTTTTTATGCCACTTTGAAAAAGGGTTCAAGAGCTTTGTCTTCATTTTATGGGTGAAAGCCCAAGTCTCAGAAAGGCAAAGTGATTTGCACAATATAATCTATATTTTTAATAGTTAACCTGGGAACAAATTTGAAACCTCAAGTCCCAGCCTGTGGTTGGCATTTCCTCCCAGGATCACTGGGAACCAAATTAGTGGATGGGTTTTCCGTTTCTATTTACTTCAGAACAAGAATGGTCAGCTTTATGTTGCTGAGCACAAGAAGAAATGCTGAAGTCCCAGTGCTTTATTTCCATCTCCCATGGAGTGTTTTCCTGAAAGTCTGGCTGGAAACTTTCCTGTCCAGATAAACAGCATCCTATGTATAGGTGCCTGAAATAAATACTATGTCCATGTTGCTCCCTGCTTTTTCCTCCCCACAGAAGGCCTCCTGGGACTTACAGACAAGCACTGACAAAAGAAACCATGTCATCTGTCAAGGTGAGCTGTTAGGTGTGGGAACTGGATTTCAAAGTGTTAATGACTGCTCTGGAGATGTAAAGAGTAGTGAAAGCCTGTCCAGGTAGATGTGGTACCTGGGGTGAGCAGCTTCTAGCCAGAATGGCTACAGATGAGCTTATCTGAGCTACAAAGCCCCACCCAGCTCATGAGAGACAGGCACCTGGGCATCTCTCTGCCCTACAGGGAGGCAGTAATCGTAGTTTCAGGCTCAGATTAATCAGGTTTGTGCAAATCAACAATTCAAATAACTTCAACCATCCAGCTGATTGTGCGCAAAGACAGTTTGGGAACATTCAGGTGAGACTGCAAATGGGCCATAATCTCCTGTCCACTCTGCTTTCCTGGAGGACAACTGCCCACACCATGTAGGATTGTGCATCAGGTCTCTCTACATTATAAATAGGTCAATGAACCATGGGAAAAAGACAGTAAGAATACACTTAGGAAACTGTAGGATGGCCTTGGATGCCTACAGCTAACCTGAGATACCAAACCCCAGGGAGAGAGTCTTTGAGGTAGGGAAGGGTTAATACCTGGATAAAGAGGCTGAGATCAGTGAGCTCACACAAAAACATTGTGATACCAGAATATTGCTCCCACTTTAGCTTAATCTGAAAGTCAAATCACATGACTGCATTTTCCAGTTTAACTTGCACGTCTGCCACTACCAAGCCAGCCTCTGAGAATTGTATTCACCTACTCACTGCACAACTCCCACCAGCTTCCCAGTATAAGAAAAACAACATCCTTGGAAATAAAGGAGCTCTACCATCAGCTTACTAAGTCCTGTTCCACCTCCTCCCACACATACTGGGAATGGACAGAATGGATAGCTCACATGAAAAGAAGGGTTTATCATGTCCTTGACTTAGCTCTACTTTCTGGGAATCCAGATGAAGATTTTTCACTGGTTCCAACTGAGAGCAGAACAAAACAGATACTGAGAAAAATCTACCCACATGCTGACAGAAAATCCAATCGACTTCATCCCTTCCCCCAGTACTAACTTGGGTTCTCTGCACTGAAATGAGTCATTTGTAATTGACTAATTTGCAGAGAGAGATCAAAACCAGCAACAGACAAAGCCTGAAGAGCCTCCTCATTGTCTTCACTTTGGAACAGTAAAACTGTGCTTTAATTCCAACCCCAGAAAGCCTCTAGTTTTTCCACACAACTGCTAAAAACTGCGGACTCCCAAGATGACATCAAATAAACACGAGCGAGGCTTCACCACACGGAGAGGCAACCTCTTGCAGACACGTGAGCGCGGGTTGCGGAGGCACCGGTGAGTCAGCAGCGGGCAGCAATGTGACGTGCACACACAGGCCATATGCTACGGGATGTCTCATCCTTCTGTAGTAGATCCCACAGGCTCCAACGTGCTCCTGCTGCTCCCCGCCTACCCCAGAGAGAAGTGGTCCCTCAGATCACCGTGTCTGTACCCAAGGTGGGCATAGACATTGTAGCCCTGGATCACCTGAAGGCCCGGCTGAGTGCCCAAAGAGCCGAGCATTGCGGAATAGTTCACCCAGCCCAGCACCCTGAGCTTCAGCAAGGACATTGGCAACTGGTGAGAAAGACGCCTCAGCAGCCTCAGTTGTGCAGAGCAGGTTGAGGCCTGGAAAGACTTGCCTGTGGTAATGAATAAAGGTGTAGAGAAAAGTTGTCAATGCCTCCTGCTCCAGCCCTTTGAGGACTGTGCTGAGCTGGTCCACACAGTCTGGGTCATCGTCTGGAGAGCCTAATGCAATGGGGTGTTGCCAATCTCTTCCTGTTAATGTCTTCCCCTTCCTCACTGAGGGTTGTTTCAGCCCCTCTTGATGTTTTCCAGTTTAGCAAGGGTCCTCTTTTCTTTTAAATCACTTTAAGATCATTCTTTTGGTTATTTTTCATAAATTTAATTCTTAATGAGAATTACATCAGTATTTTCATTTAAATGAAGCTGTTTTCATTACATGAAATTGCTTCAGTGTACTTTTGAAGGAGGTTTCTATAATGCTCATTTTCATACAGAATCTGAAAAACTATGAATGCATTCCTTTCAAAAAAAGTAAAATTTTAAATTCATTTAACCATACCATATTTCCCATAAAACTGTTTTCCTACATTTCCTTTTGAATTTATTTCTTTGAGGGTAGGCAAGGAGGTGAAATTATGATCCAGAGATGGAGAATCACATTTGGAATGGATTTGAAAATTTTTTAGATTTTCAATGAACTTGTTGGAGTCCACATCAATTTTCTCTATGCCTCCCATGTGTTACTCACATTTCCTCACATTAAAGTGCATACGTACACACTATGATTTGTTTTGTGTAACCATTTCATGCCTTGTGGAGGTTTGAACTTTCACTCCAATTTGTGAATTCATAATTATTTTGCTGATTTTTTTTTTTTTTTTTAAATTCTGTGATGCTGCACATGCATCTGAGTTACCACATCAGCTGTCTGTAATGACCCGCAGGGATATTTCTTAGGAAAGAAACTCGGACATTACTTTACTTTGTGAGGAAAGAATTTGAAGGAATTAACGGTGGGAGAGAGGCACACTGCATCTCACTTGAGTGTGTGGTGATAGAGGACTTTCTCTGCTGATTGTCTCATCCAAACCAATGAACAAAGAAACTCTTCAGGGGGAAACCAGCACCTCCACTCTTCAGACAAGACAGAAAATGCTCTCTATGTAGTGAGGAAATTAACAGCTATTTACCCTGCATGCACTCCAGAAGAGAGGCCATTGAGGCAAGCCAGCGAGTGTGTGATCCCATAATGGGTAATCACAAGCTGATGTGGGTTTGTGTTCTCGCTTCCTGACAAACAGTTTTTCAGAGCCTATCATCTACATTTTTCACATCTTCTGAGGACCTGTGAGCCAGCTACTTGTACCCTAAGAAGAGTGGATGTTCAAAATTAGAGAAGAAATATCAGCTAGGAATGAAACTAAGAGTCTCCCAGCAAATAAACACACCCTGATGAAGTGGGCATCAAGGGAGGATTTCTAATTTTCTTCTTGAAGGCAATATGTTTCATCATGCCACTTATAAGTAAGTGTTTTTTTCCATCTCTGTGATTCAGGATGAACCAGAACAGTTCCAAACCCAGTAACACTATGAGTAAACAGTAACATTCCTGAACTTAATTATTAGAAAGAGCTTTATACTGATTGATTTTTTAATAATAGAATGTGAATTGTGGAGTATGAGGATTATTTGTTCAGAAATATTAATCAGCAATTATTTCACCAGCAAAAGTATAGATTTTTCTTCCATTAATGTGGAGAGGGGTATTACTTATTGTTTACATTCCTTACTTTTCCATTTTTCTGACTGTATAGAAGGTGACAAAGAAAATACATTGTCGAGATTTTTTTCCAAGGTCCAAGCAAAATTGTCTTTTGAAAATAATTTAAAACGGATTTTTTTTCAAATGGTCTGAAAAATAAAACACAACACAAACCTGAGTTGTGCAGCAAAGAGTGTTCTCGGAGTACTGGAGACTAAAGTGAACCTCTGCAAATGGGATTTGCAAAATTAGTATTTGCATTCAATTTACAGCATCTACGTCACTTAAATTCTCAGAAAGCTTTTCAGAAGCCCCAAGAGATAGAACACAAAAGATACAAGCTAGTCAGAAAACTGTACATTAATACTTATATTTTCACTTCATCTCCTTTGAAGGTTTCCTTGAAGCTGTACAAAGACAGGACTCCTAGGAAATAGTTGCCCATAGTAACTAGTATCCTGTATGGAAAGCCATTTATCCAACTTTCAAAACATGCTCTGGACCCACCTGTCACTTCAAACATCAAAGGCTGTGTTGAAGGGATATTTGAACAGGAAGAAGTGAGGACCGCAAGATATTAAAAAATACCATCAGAATGATGTAAGAAACACTCGGGCAAGTGTCTCAGTCCTCTCTCTTTCTTGCTTTTTACATTAAATACATTCATCCTTCATTAAAGGTCTCTGTCTGCAACTTGATACAACAAATAAAGCATACAGCATGGGAATTATTAAATCTCTCTCCAAAGTTCAAGAAAGCCCTTCTCCCTTTCCTTCCAGGCAAACTGAGTGGGTTTTTTTTCCCTCCCTCTCTGTCTGAAGAACTGGGGGGAAGGGCAGGAGAGATTTCCTTGTGAAATCAAAAGCTACCCTTGAATCAAGTCTGATAGGCTGCTGAAAATTCAGCACAGAAACGTGTTTCTGTCAGTGAAAGACCTTGTTTGTAACCGTAAGGATTGTATGCAGCACGTTGTTTGATCCTGAGAGGACTTTGATCTATGCTAGCACCTAAAATATAGCAAAGGATGTCACTAGGCTTTGGGAAAAGAAGGTAAAGGAGAGACAGAAAGGGAGGGAAAGTGCAGGTGTGAGGTGCCAAAGCAGGTGACACTGCATTATTGAGGTATTGGTCAAGTGAAAGTGGGTTTGTACAGAGGAGAGCTGGGTGTTGCACTTCTTGAGGAAACTAGCTTTCACTGTTTACTCCAGAAAACACTATTCGGGAACAGAAAGGGTCCAGCCAAAGCACATCAGAGCAACTTTGGGCATTAAATTCAGAGCAAATAATTCCCTTACCTACATGGCTTGTCTTCTAAGCCTTTTATGAGGTATGAGTGAAATGAAATTAGTCTCCCCTCCTTGTTTCCCATTGTCTCACCAGAATTGGAAGGGGTTTGACTGAGGCTCAGTGTTGAAAATATTCTTGACCACTACAAACGTGCTGATAAACAAAAAGATGGTTATACAAAGGTACTCCTGAGCCACCACACTGCTGTGGGTGCTGATCCAGAACTATTAGGGCAAGATGTATGAGGCAATTGAGGCCAAGGGCCGTCTCTGGATGTGAACAGGTCAAAGGCGGGTGCAGGTCTGTGACAGCACATGAATTTTTCTGGTGTTGGTGGACAGTGTAGAGCTGTAGCAAGAGATCTCATTGCTAAGACAAAGCAGATAGAACATTTTTTACATAGAAGTGTCTGAAGTTTGTGCACATGTAAGTAGCAAGGGAGACCTTAAATAAAAAACACTGAAAGGAAGTTGCCTAGGATTATCTCTTTCATACGCCAACGTGTGATTCCCTCATCTGTCCATAGGACACTATTCATTCACACAAAAACAAAACAAGCCAACATACACCTTCTGCTTAAGAATAATAAGAAGGACCTGAAATTCCCCTTGACTAAAGCACTTTTTCCCTGCAATTCTCACCCACAAAAGTGGAGAGGAAACATATGGTCAAACATGACAATGGATGCTCCACTTTTCCCTGTGCTCATTGATGCTGGAGCGACTTGGAAGAGTTTTCCTCCCTGCTAGCCATCTCCCCTTTCCATGCCCTTTGGTGAGATGTGGTGGAACATGATAGGCATCTTGTATTATGTCTTGGAGAGAAGCAGAGAGAAGAGAAATGAGGAATACTTAATACGATGCAGAGGTTCGCTGCAGTGACAATAGTCTCTATTATTCTTGACATGACCCTAATGCAAGCACAGGGCTGTTTGTAGGATGCCTCTTTTTATCGACAACTGTATCTGACCCAAATTTTATTACAGATGTCAAATACAGTGTGATCAAGTACAGCATGAGTCTAAGGGAAATTCTCCTTTCTTTAAAAAAAAAATATATATATATATAAAAATAAAGCAATATTAAGAATGTCATTCCTTCCTTATTTATTTTCAGGTCAATCATGAGAAAGGGAAGAGAAAGAGAAGAACAACCCCCTTCTGAAAGGCAGGAATCATCCTCAGCCATCAACTTGTATTGGAGGAAAGCTTTTCCCTCCCAACAGTTTTCATCCTTTGTCAGCATCACAGGAGTGTCTAGGACACTGTAGTCAAAAGCAGGAGTTGTCACTGCTAAGCACTGTACACAAACATAGATGCATATGAAAGGAAAAATCCTTCTTTGGAGGACTCTAAATTTCTACTAATCAAAGAGATAACACTGGGGGAAGATTAATTTACTCCATTTTGTATGTAGGATATCAAGGCAAAGGTGGGTTCGTTGACTTCTGTAACGTAGGCAAGTATCGAATCTAGAGTTTGGAAACCCTGATTCTGATTCAGCCCTCAGAACTTCTCTTTATCATAGGTATTTTCTCTCTTCACTTTCTCACAGCCTCACTTTCCTACCTCATGGAGGACAAAGGAGACCAGAGACCACTGAGGAGCTGCCGACATCTTAATGAAACCTGAGGTCATGTGCAGCAAACCCCGTCTGTGTGCCTGGTCCACTCTCATCACTGCAAGTCAAAAACCTATATATTCATCTTAAAATCAGCTAGGTCTGGTATTGTGCCTCAACGACTCTCACCAAAATATTCATCCACTCAAAAACATCCTTAGCATTTTTAGAAAATTACTTGGCAATTTCTGTAAAAATAGAGGGCTAAGAGGAGAAAATAAAGGAAGCACGTATGCAAATATCTTCAAATAGCCAAGGATCAGGTGAGTAGGAAATTTAGCTGGGGAGGGCAGAGAAAAGCCAGAGTCTGTTCACTTCTTAGTTTGAATTAGGTAATACAGGGATTTGTATCAGGGAAGCTACGTATGTCAAGCAAATGTCATGCCTGCCTGTTTGGGTTGATTTCTGCTTTTCTGGCCTTTTCATTTAAGCAAGAATTTTCTATCAGATCCAAAACTCAGTCTCACATAAATGCATGACCAAATCCACTATGATCCCTCAAATGAAAAGGTCTCGAATTGACATTTTCTAGAGAAAATACTTTCATTAAAAATAAAAAAAATAAAAATAATAATATAATAATAAAAAAAATCCACCCCACAAACAAACAAGCCTCCCCCCAAACCCTAAGCCAACCAGAAAATAACCCGTAAGTCCCTAGCAAGGGTCTTATGCATTATCAAGCACGCTGTCTAGGTGAAGACAAAAATACAAAAGAATGAAAAAAAAAAGGAAAAAAAGGAGAAGCCAGATCATGAGATGACAGAGGCTGGTGGACCTCTAAGTCAATACAGCAGTGCTGATTTCCTCTAGATATGCAGAATTGGTATATAAACACAGCATTTGGGGAAGAGACAGACTTCTTAAGGAGAAATCAGGGTTTGGAGTTTTATTTGCTTCAGTCAAAGAAGAAATGTTATGAAGTGTTCATTCTGGAAATTTGCCTTCCCTCACAGGTTGAGAAATAACTTTAGAATGGAAAAACATGTATGGTAACTCACACTCCAGGTTCAAAGAGCAAATCCAGGTTTTAGCAACTGGACAAATGGGTGATTTTAAATTTGCATAATCGATACTATGGTCTCCCTGGTTTAGGATTTCTGCATGTAACTGACATGGCTACTGCTTCAGAAACTGAGCCCACTCACAGAAAAAGAGTTTTCTTTAAGTGGAACAAGAAAAAAAAAATTGGAGGACAGTTTCTGTAAAACTGGTAGGGGACACAAAGGAAAGGAATAGGTGTGCAAGCAGTTGGAAGTAGCTGTACGTTGATGTGATCTGGATGGTTGTGCAGGCTCTAAATGCTGGGGGGTGTTAGTTGTTAACTGTTGTCTTAACTTTAATTTTATTGAAGCAAGTGCTCCATGAGTAGAGTCAGTGGAGAAAATGCTCCAACCACCTGGGTTTTAAACAAGTTTTTTTCTGGGGAGTTGTTTTGTGTGTTTATGTGAGTGTGTGTGCATGTGCACACAGGTTATCAGAAAGAGAGTGATAAAAACCTAAACATATTTCCAGGGGAAAAAATCTGTGATGGAGTAATAGCTTTCATTTCTAAACTTTTTTTTTCTTTTTAACAATGTTGAGTTCACTTGGTACAACTCTGATTTTATCAGAGTTCAGTGCTTTAAAAATGAAGTAGGCAAAAAGGATCATTCACTTTGATTAAAAGGGCATTAGGCTAGATTTCAAAAAGCCACAAGGTAGCATATCATCTTAGTCAAAGTTCAAGGTTAGAGCTGGTATTAAAGAGCAAAGCAAGTGAAATCAAGAGGGTTGCTGTTAAACTTGGCTCTTATAATGGTGTCGGCTTCTGTTCAGAATTCTCTTGGCCTCCGGACAAGATACTGCAATTCAATAACAGCTAGCAGAGACTTTCTAGGACTCTCAAGGATGTTTTCCGAGTTTCAGATGGAGAGACCTCCAGTGGCTCTGATCTGTATCATCAGGCCACCACGGATAGGTGGAAGACTTCAAGGGACATCTCAGGAGCTGTCCTGGCTGACTGGATGGGCTATGAATAACCATAATAACAACAATTAGAAAGAGCGTTTGCACATCAGTGCGAAAGAATGAGGAGCAAAGAGGATAAATGTGACTCTTCAGCTATCTGCATGGGAAAGTATGATTAATAACTACAGAGGCTTAACATAACCTCCTCAGATAACGAGTGAGGTGGCCTTCTCCAAGCCCTGATTATCCTCTTCTAATGGGCTTCATTTATTGTGTAAACTAATAACCAAGGCCTAAGCATTGCACACTCCAGGGTCTGCAGGAAAAACACTGGGCCCAAATGTGATTAAGTTGGTGAAAATTGCCCAGCAACATAGTGTGCTCTGCTTGAGCGGAGGGGGGGACTGGGAGGAGGGAATGAGAAGCAATGTATCCTGCAAAGAAATGAAGCAGAAAGTAGCAGCAATCTGCCTTTTAGCGAAGATATGCTGGTATAAATCCCTTGCCTTTCAACTGGGATTGTTATGAGTTTTCAGCTGGAATTAGTGGAAAGGCAGGGCACAGCCACAAGGTGTTAATATCAGGGAAGAGGGGCACTGGTAAATGGGGAGATCTGATTGCAGTGCTGTTCAGAAAGTCAGCAGCAATGCCAGATCTGGAGGGTAACTCAAGTTGTCAGTCAGTATTTCAGTGCTGGAGAGGGAAGAGATGCTCAGAAAAAGCTGGATTCCCTACAGTGAGAGAGTTCAACAATACAACCCCAGCCCAGGG
>VZTI01000914.1:601331-647560 GCA_013397865.1 Struthidea cinerea
AAAAAAAAAAAAAATATCTCTTTTAGCATGACATTGACATCCAAAGATTTAAAGGGAGAATTTCTGGAGAATTTCTGAAGGACAGGTTTTGGTTTTTTTTTTTTTTTCTTTATTGTTTTTTTCCAAGTCTCTTACCTCAAATCTGGTTTTATTCCTTTTCATCTTCATTTTTAACTTCAGAAAACAGACATGTTTCTCCCAAGGGAACAATTAAATGTGTTTTCTTTCAAAATCTAAAGGGCATGGTGAGCAGGCTGTGTGTTCAGCAGGCTACTTTAATCAATGGAACCCATCCAGCCTACCACTGCTGACCAAATTGCAATTTACATCAGTAGAGAAAAAGTTTTGAAATGGGAAGTTGTGGGAATATAATACCATTTTTGGCACAACACAGCATGCAGAGTGATATGTGGTTTAATGGTTTTCTAACAAGCTTTTGGAAAAAGCTTTGAAACAGAAAAAAAAGAAAAAAGACAAGAAGACAGTAAAAATTTCAAGGTCTGCTTAAACAGTGAAATCGATGCTATATGTGCAGGACTTCTGAAGTCCACATGACACTTATGTCTCATTTAAGCCCTATTACAAGGATTTAAGAGAGGCCAGACCTTGCAAGGTACCCTCCCTCCTCTCCCCTGTGCTCAAATGTCTTTTCTCACATATACATATACATATGGGTTAAGTCAGATATGACCAGTAATGTTGAAAAACATTTTTTTTTTTTTTAACTGTGGGCAACTGTAGTTAGACAGGGGTTTTTTGTTTCTCTAAAAAATGGGTTTAATATGAGTTTTATGAGCTCACCTGTCTTCTAATGTTAAAGATGCATATTTTTGCATATGATGAATAAAACAGAATGCATTTTTTCTAGATGGCAAGAAGAGACAAAGAGTATCAGAACAGTTAGGGAGAAAACTAATTATGTTACGCACTGAGAAATTTAGCATACCAGTAGTACCACTGTCTCTTTCAAGAGGAATAGATACAGTAAGAAAACCCAGCCTATTTCCCAGACTGAACAAGCCCTGCAGATTGCTGAGGTTAACAGTTTCGTACATACTTAATTTCATAGTTATTCTTTGCAAGTCTTACAGGAAGGTTTTAACATTATGCAAAGAGACAGTGCCTCCAACCAAGTATACATGGACTGTTCACTCCCGTTGCCTGAGAGAGCCACAAAGAACTAGGGGAAGAAAAATGCTGCTGTGCTTAACATACAAGAGCTCAGTTTATTTGTGCTATAAATAAAAGTAGATCTTGATAGCGTAATTACATTTCTCAGCATTATCCTCTGCCATTCACTTCAGAAAGAAAAAAGAAAGGGGAGAAAAAGTTCACTTCACTATAATTTGTAATCAAAATGACTACACTTAAAACATAATTTTATTTCCCCGATTTCATTTCCTGTGGAGCTTTGTGGGGCAAATAGATAATATTATACAAAATCTACGGGCAGATAATGCTCCCATACGTTGCACTGTCATTGTCTAGATCATTTTTTCCCCCTTGCCTTGCTTTCCTCAGGATCATGGCCTGTATTTTTGATATTGCATTTTGACATTGTGGGGTGTATCAGCATCAGATATCCCAGGGGTGAATCAACTTTTACTTTCTCTACTTTCTCTCTCCTGCTCCCCCAAATTACTCTTCCTTGCCTTAATTTGCTTTTTATTATGCTAGGTAAAAAAAAAAAAAGGAAAAAAATGGTGGTTTCCCACTATGAAGGATTAGCACAGATTATGGTGAACAGTGTTAATTATAGGTGAGGAAAAAGAATAGTGCATCTCTCCAATCTGTTCTTGATTTCCCCCGTGTCTGTCTGTCTGGTAATAAGCCTCCTTTAATCTGGCAGTCCCCTTGGTGAAATCAGCGCCATGGACAGCAATATTGATTGCTTCTGAGAAACCATCACAGCTGCTCAACCAAATTACCTTTGATATGTGACCTTTAATGTAATTACTGCAACATCAAAGCATTTCTATAAATTATTAAAGAACTAATATACTTCATCATCCAGCCACTCTATTATATGTAAAATAAACAATCACAAGTAAACACTAGAATTTGAATTGTCCAACAATCACAAAGTGTTCTTTACACATACATATACACTCTGCTACATTAACCTTCCATTTCAGGCAAAACAATTTCAAACTCTCCAAAAGAACATAATTTACTCATTCAGATGAAGAGGATCCAACTGATAGTTTTATGCTTTACATTCCATTCTAGTTGCTTCAAAGTATCTATTGTAATTCCTTCCCACCCAAAAACAAAGTGCCGTAAAGACTTTATTAATCAACAGATACCTGCTTGGAAGTCTTTTGATTATTCCACAAGATGAGTTTATGTCCTACATATACCATAGAAATATGTGAAACATATTTCTGTCATCTTACAAAGCACATCCAGAAAGTAATTACTGTAAAATATGTGCATGTAGCCACTCCACTAAAAACAAAGTGATACATAGCTGAGAGGCAAGGCATCTGAATCTGGACAAAATCTCTTCGTGCCTCACCATTTCCATACATTAACATTCATGTGCATATTATTAAAAATTAGTCATTTCTGTGTTTTATAATAAAAAGAACATAAACAGCAATATTGCAAGAGCAGGAAAATGTGCAGTTTACTGGGGAATGGGAAAGAATGGCTTAGTGTAGTTCTATTTACTTTTTCCTACACCATGCTTGTTAATTTTTTTTGATACCTCCTCAGTCGTGCTGTTTGTGTCACAGACAGTGGAGCGTCAAGAGAAGATGTTATATATGAGTCATTTGTGAAATTATGTGAATAAGGACTTAGACCCCTGACCTTAAAAGTGCTTCTTATTTTATGGTGATGAACTATGGTTGATATTTTTGGTGCATGTTATCAAGAACAGTCAGGTAAGTCATAAATAATTCTCTTCTACTCAGATAGGAACCATAAAACAGTATCCAGGCATGATAGTTTATCAAGAGACAAGACTGATTTCCTTAAATAAACTACAGTGACATCATTCAGAGGATGAGTTCAGAAACTTGGCAGAAAGCTGCCTGCAGAGGGTTTTCTGGTGAAAAGTAAACCTTTGTCCTGAGACAAGTAGAACAGGAAAGGAAAGGAATGGGAGAATCAGTGTTCAGAACTCTAAGAAACCTGGTTGCTCTTTTAGAAAGAGGATTCACTGTTCCCAGTTCAATCAGATCCTGATGTGTCTCCTGAAATTGTAAAAAAAAAAAAAAAAAAAAAAAGCCTTCTAGACCTTCTAGAGCCAGTGTGGCTAGTATGTAGTACATGTAACAAAAATTACACAAAGCAAGGAAGAGATTGTTTCCCTGTAGTCTACAATGAGTCAGTGCAGCCTTTGAAGGAAGTCTTGATCCTAGAGCAAAAGCTGGTTGAATTTTGCCACTGTCCAAGAAAACAGTTTTGACTTTAAGAGTTTTGTGATTTGAAGTCCCTAAAACAGAAATTGAGATTCAGAATGGTGGACTTGGAAAGAACTTGGAAAAAAAAAAAATCCTAAATCATCACTTGCCTTCCCTCTCCAATTCTGAGTCCTAAATTTCACTGACCCACTGTCTTCTTGAAGATAATACCATAATACAATTTCAGAATGAGATTTTAACCTCATAGAGAAGATTGAATTCCATGTGCAAGTGAATGGTCTGGCTCCTCATGAGAAGAGCAAATAGTCTCAGTGGAAAATCTGGAATTTCAATTAGTCTTTTTTAAATACAAAACACCTTATTCATCACATCTCTAGTTTTGGTAAATAGATATTTTAGTTCTAGCATATTTCATAATAATTCAGTTAAAATGTTACCTGAAACATCCTTATTCAACATATTCTCTTTTTTTTCCATCCAGTTTTGTCATTCAGGAAAGAGAGAAGCAAAAAGAAAACATTGGAAGGGGGAGGGGAAGAAAAACTTAAACCCCCAACAAGACTGAAGTTACTTTCAATCTGCTGCTAAGGAGTTTCTAGAAAAAAAAATAATTCAGAGGGAGTTGTCAGCTGACAGAAATATTTTTAGGGAATGAAGTATGTATATATTTGCATAAGGTATGGCCTTTTAAGCAAAGATAGATGTAGATGAGCAAGTGCGTGGGCATCTCCATACTGGCAAGGTGGCTTAGAGATAGGTAAATAGACCCAGGACGATGGAAACAAGCAGAGCAGAATCAACACTTTCCTCAGAACACAGAGCAAGGGATGTGTCTCAGCTCTGGTGGAAAGGTAGGTTAAGCGTCACGGGAATCAATCACTCAACACCAGCTGATAAAGACAGATTTTTAGATGGATTTCCTCTCAGTTTAGATGCAACCTGGCACCCTCAGAAGCCCACTCTTAGTTTTGTTATCACTGACTCCTGGTCATTGTGAAACTAGCCGCATTCCAGCTACAGGAGCACTTGGCTGTTCCCAATCCACACACTCTGGCTGAATCTAAATAGTCTCTCTCCTTCCTCTGGGTAACTGCTTAACTAGAAACCCATCCCAGCAGGGCAGGTCTTCCCCACATAATGCTGATTCTATTTTTAGTTCTGCTTGTGTTGTCTGAACCTTAGATCTTGCTCATGTGAATAATTTTCCTCATTATCTCGTGTGCGTCTTTCCTCTCTCTCTTTTCTCCTTGTCTCACCGCCTTTCCAATCTGCTACAGCTGCTTGAATACTAAAGTAACTGAGTCAAACCACTTTGTCATCAGGAATATGTTTTCATTCTGTGATAACTCAATAATGTGATCTGTTTCCTGATTTCTTGCTGCCAAACCTTGCTTCAGAGAAGAAAAACAGTGAGAGGAAGCACCTGGTGAGGACATCTAACATTTCATTGTAGTGGTCAGAATCCTAAAGCACATCCTCAGCTGAGTAAGACTGGTAGAATCCAGTCCATAACAGGCTGATTACTGTTTTCCTGACTTCCAATAAGGTCAAAAAGCTTTTAGTTTTGTGCATGGAAACCGTTTGTGTGGGTTGGTGGTATCTTGATTTTATTAGCACAATGTAAATAGTGAATCATCCAAACAAACGGAGACTTTATGCTTCCAAATCTGAGATGAGAACACCATATGTAACCCATTTTGGATTTAAAAAAAAAAAAAAAAAGTTATCAGTCAGGACTCACCCCCGGCAGTGTCTTCTGTTCATGCAGTGCGCTCTGGGCCTTTAGAGCAGACTCCCTTTCGCAGTATGTTAGGAAGGCACAGCCTGCAAAGAGAAAGAAAAAGCTCAGTAACAGCAGCATTTCAGAGAAGATCCTCCTGAAATTGAGACATAGAACCGACCACTTTCCTGTCATCATCCCATTCCCAGTAAATCAATCATGAAATTCTCTCCTGGTAAAGAGTCACTGGTAAAGAGTCAAGAAATGAAGCTATCATAGCTTCCTCTGAGCCCTGGTGGAAAGTGAGCAACAGTGTACCTGTGAGTGCTTATTTTTCCTTCAACACATGCTTAAGTGTCAGATACAGAAGGCTGCACAGGATTAAGGATCTCAAAGGTTCCACATGATGGCAAGGTGGGGCATGAGATCCCCATCCTGCTCCAGCAGCAGCACTGGGAACAAGTGCTGCCATTTTTTGAAAGGTCTCATGCCTCTCTTTCCTACCAAGTGCTTTAAGAAAAGGGCATACAAGGACTTGGAACTTTCTGCTGCAGAGGAATATTTCTATTGTTTAGCCTGACCTGCACCAAAAACTTGTTGCTCTTTTTGCATCACACTAGAAAGTCACCACCCTGCACCAGCCCCTGCAAGGACTCACTGGCTTCCAGTCATGTATCATGCCACACAATCATGCCAAAGCCCAGACAATCTCTCCAAAATCTCCCTGACCCACAGATCATTTGTACTTCAGGGATGCACCAAGGGGTTATACCCTTGATTCTTTCAAAAAGTTGTCTTATCAACTACAAAGGCTAAAGCCCTGTCAAGGCAGAGCCCTGCTTTTCCTTCTTTCCCCACTTCCATGCTTCCCTTCTGGTAAAACTGGTTGATGTTGCAATGTCTTACTCCAGTTGTGTGTCTGATGTGATCAAATTATTTCTTCTTACTGCAGTATACTGAAAACCTGCCAGTTCCTGCAGCAAAAAAAAAGGTGCTTGTTATGCAGAAGACATTTTCTCTGAAATTACTACAGAATGTCTCCAGCTCCTTGAAATGGAGGTATCACAGCTTTCAAGGTTCAGGCAGCATGTGCCTCAAACTGAGACTGTCTTTCAAGAGCAGCGCAAGTACGGAGAGGCTACCAAAGAAACAAACATGTCCCATAACCTCATCTTGACCCACCCACCCTCTCCCCAAGCGTATATATATATAAAGTACATCACAGGTGAGTAAAGAGTACACTGCAAACGTTTTTTCAGCTTTGATTGCCACTGTGAGCATTTTGTCCATGCAATGTTCGCTGTTTTTTTCCAAATTATTTTCTTAGATAATATTACTGGAGAAATACACACTTTTATTTTTACATGCTTTTAATAGACTAATATAGACAAGAAAATAGATTTTCTTTTTCTATAAATATGCATTTTTTTCTCAAAGATTGTCTTGTGAAAGTCACCTTGCTCCTCTCATAATGAAACTATGATATGGCGTGAAAAAGAAGAAAAAGAGCAATTCTTTCACTATCTCTTATCCTGTATTACTTTCTGGAGGTCTTGTTACTTTCAGTTAATTCAAGCCAATTTATTATGTCTCCATAACTGAGACTCAGAAGCAGAAGGTGACAATCAAAAAAGGTGACTGAACATCATCAAAAGTTTGCGTACTTAGAATTATTTTGATTTGTTCCCCTCTAACTTTAAATGGATGAGTTTTCAGTTAGTCTGTATCTACCAAAGGAGAGGAAGAAATTGTGGCAGAGAGTTTACAGCTAGCAGAAGTAATGGACTGAAAAGGATCCTTAAAAGTCACCCATAGCCTGATAATCAAATGGGAAACTATGCTTAAATTTAATTTCAGTGCTAAATCACAGGCTGAGAGCTCTCTGTTTACTAGACACAATAAGAAAGTCTCCCTTTAGTAGCAGACGTGGAGCAGCTGATACAGTCTAATTAGGCACATCATAGCACACTGTTATAGAGATAAACTATGCAGTGTAAAGCTCTCATAATGATAGCTATATTTTTCTCCTCATTGTGATTGCCATGATGACAGTTCAGGGTAACAATGTCCTGCAGCTCCTACTGTACCATGACTGTAATTCAGACCGAGTAACCAGAAGACGACTCTTCTCTGAATGTGCAAATTTTCCGTCCAAGATCCACACTAAGTGTGTGCGTGGAGGCAAGTTCTCACCAGGGAGAAACCTCCATTAAGTCCTCTCCAAACCTGTTGTAAAAAGTGGTACAAGTGCCAAACTCCCCAAAACAGTACTTAGAATGCATCCGATTATCACTGATATACCAAACACAGTGTTACAGACAAAAAGATTTTGAAGTGGAAAATAAAACTACCCTCTCATATGATCAGACAAAAAAACCCTCCCGTTTTCCAGGGACAAAAGAAAATGCTCTGTGGAAGTGTTTCTTTTTCCCTTTTCGTTCATATAACATGCACACAAATTACAGTCTACCCCACACATCTTCATGAAAAATAATACCTCATTTATTTTGAGTAAGACTTGGTTGCTTAGAGACACTAAGAAGTTCCATCTCAGCACAGGCCAAATGAAATAAAGTAGAGATTACTGTTCATAGCAGGCCTCAAACCTGAACTTGAAAAGGACAGTCCAGGGTTTTTTTTGTCTTCCCTTTCCTTACCACAAGATTGCTCTGTGAGGCACATACGCAGCATTAGCCATCAGCTAAAATAGTATTTTTCAAAAACTTGTGGCCTCTTAAAAAACAATACGTATCTATTATTCCATCCTGCAAGAATTTCTATATTTCATCTCCATGTGCATTAGGATAAAAGGCAGTATTCTTTCTTGCACCACCCCACCTGCCTCCCTGAAACATCAAAATTGATCTCTACTTCGTACTGTGGTGTTTAATGGATGAAAACCGTAAAATCTCTTCCAGGTGTTACTTTACCTAGGCTACCTCTGTAAGTGTGCCTCCATATGACCCCTTCAAAGGGCTCTTCCTTCCTGGAGAAAACAGCATTGAGCACTCAGGTTAACACTATGGAGTACAGCACCCTAAACCACTGAATCTTTTAATAAAGTCATATGGATTAGCTATGCTGGGTTATTTGCAGAGAAAAGAAAATGGCAAAAAAAATTTGTGTTTTGGTTTGGTTTGGTTTTTTTTTTTTTTTTTCATTTTTATTTGCCAGATGGAACTCAATTTCAGAACAATCAATTTTCCCTGCTGAACTTTATGATTGTGCACAGAACCACTTGGTTCACTGGGCAAAAAAAAAATTCATAGCAAACTCTTAAGTAGCTCCACTTAACTGCTCGCTTGCCATCAACTGTTTGGTCCAGGTGTGAGCAGGATTTCTGGGTGAAAGGCTTCGTATTCCATTACAAATCATTCACACCATCCATCCCCTTTGAATTGCCCATGCTCAGCAATATAATGAACATTTCTCAACACATCTCTCAGGTAAAGATAGTGTGAGGGCAATGCATTAGTTCTGTGCTCCACTTCTAGATGTGGTAATGACTGAGTCAGTACAGTGCTTGTGAATTATATCTCAATTTGAACAAAAATTCTAATTGACTAACTACTGATAATGAAGGACTCGCTCCAAACTGTTCCTAATTTCAATTCCATTTCTCTCAAACACACTATGCATTCCAGGCATATGTCAATCAGCTAAAAGATGCTTTGTTTGGATTGTGTCTTTCCAGCTGTTCATTTGCTACCAGTTTTTGGACAAGCACGTAAACATCTGGAAACACCCACCTGCCAATTAACTCTAACCTATCGAACTAGAGTCTCTTGAAAGCATGAGGACATATCAAGTTGTCTCCTGGGGAATCGGATTGTTAAAGAGATGGTGGGAAACAAAAACAAAACCTTGAGATGGAAAAAAAATTACAAAAGGTGTATTTAATTTCATCTCCAGAGAATTCAGTAGTGTAAATAATAATTGTATGAGATACAGATGGATATTGATTGTGGTTACGACAACTTCAACTTCACAGTAAGTCTCCAGAAGATTTTGCACAAGCCTGGGACGTGAAACTATCAGGAGACACACTGTGAACTGAGCACAATAATTCTGAAAACTGAGAGCCAGTCACACAGCCTGAGCTGAAGAAGACAAAGGCAGGGACTGGCAGAATGAAGAATAACCCACTTTAGCAGAAGATCAGGTTTGAGACCATCTAAGGAACCTGAAGATGCACAGGTCCATGGAACCTGTGATGAGATGAATCTGTGGTTCCAGAGAGAAGGGGAAGGGAAGTGGTTAAGCCACTGTCCATCATATTTGGGATTGATAGACCAGCAAAGTACCTACTGTTTGGAGAAGAGTTAAAAATCCCTATTCTAAAACCAGAAAGCCTCAGGGAACTGCGGGCCATGTTGGGCAAGATCGTGGAGCAGACTCTCCTGGACAATGTACTACGTGGAAAATCAGGATGTGCTTGGTGACAATCAACACAGCTTAACAAATGGCAAATGGTGCCCGACAAACTTGTGGCCTTCTACGAAAGGGTTGCAGCACTTGTGGAAAAGGAAAAAGCAACTGACACCATCTACCTGGATTTGTGCAAAGCATTTGGCACTGTCTCACACAACAATCTTTTCTCTAAAATGGATTTCAGGGTTATGGGCCAGTGGAATTGTCTGGATGGCCACACTCGAAGGGTCTCTGCCAAAGGCTTGATGTCCAGGTGGAGAACAATGATAAGCGGTGCTCCTGTTCCTCAGGATCTGGTATTTGGACTGTTGCTGTTAAACACCTTTGCTGGCAACATGGATACTGGGTTTGAGTGCACCTTCAACAGGTTTACCAACAAAAAAATTGTTTTGTGGTGCAGTCGACATTCTGGAGGGAAGGGATGACATCTAGAAGGATCTTGACAGGTTGAGAGGTGGCCCTGTGCAAAACTTGTGAAGTCCAACCAGACCAAGTGCAAAGTGTTTTATCCATTTTGGGACAAACCTGAGCACAAATACAGACTGGGCAGAGAATGCATTGAGAGAAGCCCTGGGGGGAAGGACTTGGGAATGTTGTTTGATGTCAGCAATGCACACTGACAGCCCAGAAAGCCAACTGTGTCCCGGACTGCAGAAAAAGGACTGTGGCCAACAGGTTGAGGGAGGTGATTTTCCCCTCTAGACCACTCTTGTGAGTACTGCTTTCATCTCTGGAGTCATGAAACTAAGAAAGATAGGGAGCTGTTGGAGAGAGTCCAGAGGAGACCATAAAGATGATTAGAGGGCCTGGGACACCTCTGTTGTGGAGACAAGTTGGGAGAGTTGAGCTTGTTCAGCTTGGAGAAAAGATGGTTCTGGGGACATCTAACCTAAGGAGCTGCAAGAGGCTTGGAGAGGGACTTTTTACATGGCCATGAAATGATGGAACAAGGGGGAAGATGGCTTAAAACTTGAAGAGGGTAGATTTGGATCAGATATTAGGAAGAAATTTTTTACTGTGAAGGTGATGAGGCACTGTAACAGGTTGCCCAAAGAAGTTGTTGATGCCTTATCTTTGGAAATATTCAAGGCCAGGTTGGACGAGGCTTGGCGCCTTGGTCTGGCAGAAGGTGTCCCTGTCCATGGCAGGGGAGTTGGAACAAAGTGGTGAAATTACATTGACGATTTGAACCCTAATCCATTGCCTCTCTTGGAAGAATCCTTGGCTCAGATGCTCATCTCAGCCACAATAATCCAGAACAGTTGGGATAACCCTAGGCATTGAGAAGGCTGGCTCGAGTGATCTAAGCCAATTTTTGATTCACAAACTTTTGTGACTGTAGCGTATGCACTCAACGAGTTATCACAGCTCAGCTGACAGGTGATAACTTCTGAAACTACAGCCCTTCCAATACTTGTGAGTGTAACTAAAATCAGAATCATTGCCCAAAAAAAGATAAAACTTTCACAAGGCTGTCAGGTTTTTGTTGGTTTTTCTTCTTTCAGTCAAATACCTTCTTGCTTTTGGTTACAAATATATTAGCTAACAGTAAGGATTTCCTTAACTGGCCTTCCTGTGCTGTTTTATGTTAGAATTCTGCACAGCACATTAACTAGTGAACAAGATGGTCTTCCGTAACAGAAGAAAGAACATGGATCAGCTCCTAGTGTCTACTACTGTGGGACCTTTTCCACTACCATCTTTAGTGTACCTCAAACCCTAAAACCCCAAAGTGGAGACACCAAGGGCTTTACTCCAGCAGACCACTACGGACTTTCAGCAAGCAAACTGCAATCCAAGCACAGCTCTACAAGAGCTTCATGCTGTATACTGAAAATGGAGGAGGCTCTAGTAATGCTGCATACCTTGGGTCACAGGCTAGTGGTCATGCTCTAACCTAAGAAGACCCACAGTCTTCTAGAGGAGCTAGTTTGAGAGCAAAATGCTCACATCACCAGGAAAAAAATAGGAACTCTCAACTGGTCACAGGTCTAAGCATCACATTTAGTGATGCCTCAGTTTCTCTGTGCCCTAATTTCCTTTGAAAAAATTAGACCAAGATATACAGGTTACCTGTGGTGGACCAGAGATCTGTGCCCCATTTTCCAGACTCTAGGTTTGTGTTTTAAGAGACCTCCTTCTCCGGAAATTAAAAAGTTCATTGCTTCAAAATTCTGAGATCTGTTATATAAGGGAAGATCATGGTACTTAAGAAAACTCTTGCCTTAAAATCAACATCTCAGGTTACGTCTCCTAGCTAGGATTTCAAAGTGAAAAAGAAATCTTTTTTCGCTTTAAGTATCCTAGCTCTACATGTCTGGTTTTGAAACAATTCTCATTTGCTCTGTCTACAGTGGACTGCCCAGGGTTTAATCACTTGAGGGTTTCAGAGATTGAGCTGAATTTTCTTGAGGGAGACACAATCAATAAGGACTTTTGGAACTGGAAATGTTTTATCCAATTTCTTCATCTGTTTCTTTCTCAGTGATTAACTACCTTCTGACAAAAGTTAACATCTTTGCTGGTAAAGAACATTCACTTGGCTAGAACTTTCCTTTTCTCCATCTCCCCTGCTGCACAACAACTGAACACTAACTGTTTAGAGAAAAAGATAGGAATAAAAATCTTCCCAGATATCAGCTTCCCTGTCAATTATATTGCAAGGCAGATTAACATCCGAAATGCCCTGCTGTGTGGAATGCTAATTTTCTTTTTCCTCTTATGCTATTTTCCATTAACTATTATGATGCTGTAATATTCCTGCTATAGATAACTTGATAGGGTTCTCTGTGTTAAAAACATACAGAAGACCCACTCATATACACCCATGAACCAATACTAAAAAATAAATTAAGAGGCCAAACATGCAAATGCAGAAGTTAACCATATTTACAGAATATTAGCTTGCTTAAAATGCATTTATGATAGTTCAAAATGAGACATTGATATGCACAGTCCAAATCAGAGTCAGTATTCAGCCTAAGCAGTGTTTAATTATATTTAGCAGTGCCCAGGCAGACAGCAGAGACTTGAGCATCTGTCGGTATATGTAAGCGTTTCAACAACACAGACAATGGTTTCATCCTGATTTTTGATAACTAGTAGTTTCTTAATGAGGGTATCAGTTTTTAAAAGTCAGAATTTCTCACAGAAATTTTTAACGAAGTAGTTCACTGAGTCTCTCAGCCCCATGATACCATTTCTGACAAGAGCCTTCAGAGAGAGTAATTTATTCCAGGACAGCCAGTAGTCTGGGCTCTAATCTGGATTGGGCAAACAGGGTCTTGAGTGCAGAGCTTTGACACAGGAGAGCACATTGTCACTGGCAGACCCCCAAGGTTTCATGTCTATTTTTTGAGTCACACCACAGTTACCTCGCTCCACACCACTGCACAACTGGAAAGGTTTTGATCTGTCAAACTTTCTTCCCCAGTATGGGGGAACAGTTTCTGGCTCTGATTCACACATAGATGTTTTTTTTCCTGGGGTCCTGAAAGTTCCTTGCACAGTTGCTTTGAAAAATCCTTTGCTGACTGGTACACTCAAAATAAGGTGCAGAATGAACCATTGATTTGACATACCATGTACCAGGTCTTGTTCTCTTACAACTGCCAATGTTTCAGCTTTAAATTTCATCCTGAAACTTCTGAGATAATTTTGATCATCCCAGTCCAAGTCAACAGAAGACTCACTGCTCAAGTTTCTGAAATTCTAACTATCCAGAGCATTTCCTCCCCAGAACAGGTGTCTAATTTCCATACACACAAGAAATGGCCAATGAATAGACTCCCCACTAAAGAAATCAGAATTTAGATTACTGGTCAAGATAGTTGTCTACTACAGAGAGTACTGGTGTGCCTAATAAGTCCTGCAAATATTTAATGCTTTGAGTTACAGTAGAAAACTTACATTTAAACAGACCAGCCTCCCTTCAATTTCTCATTTGTTGCCCAATACCTGTGGACTTCATGTTGTAAGGAGAGGTGTACGCCTGCAGGCCCTATTCATCAAACAATTAGGGCACACTTTTGATTTTAAAATATAAAAAGACAAACATTAAAGTGAAAATAATAATCAAGTGATTTTCTGGACCAAGCAAGTGTTCCCAGTTTTTCAGAACTCTGTCACTGATGAGAAAATCATGAACAAACTCTAGAGATCACTCAAGTGAGAATAAGTAGGTTCCAGCTTCTACTCCAAAAGGATACACCAAGTTTGAGTTAAAATCCTGATCAACTCTAAGCTTGACTCACTTCAACCTACCTATTACTTCAAAGAAAAATCCAACATAATTATGTTACCCACTTTACATTGCAGCCTCAGGTAAAAAAAAATCGCTTGAAATCTTCAAGATTTCTTGTTTGCAAGAAAAAATATAGAAGTTGGGGTTTTTTGTGTCTTGTGATTTGCTAGTGAAAGCCAGGTATATAACTGGAAACAATCCTGCTGTTGAAACTGTACCGCTTACATTCAGGATGTTATGGGTTAAACCTCCTTAGAGTACATGCATTAATTAGACTCTGTACCTGCTGTTCTGGGTCCTGCCTTTTGAGTTCTTTCTATTGTTAGCAGCATATGAATAACTCAGTGGATTTTCTAAAACATTCCCTGTTTCAGAAACTTTTCCTGTTTTTCATTTTGTTTTGATTTTTGGATTCACTTCTTTTAGGGAGACTTCTTCAAGAATGCTCAACTAGTCTCCAGAGGTTGTGCTACTGTTAAACAACAATCACTTTGAATACCTTGAATCTTAGCAAAATAAAGCTAAAGCAAAACCATCTCTAAACTAATTAGACTGCTCTGCTACTTACAGCTTTGTCCAAGCTTTTCTTTTCTACATCTGTATGGAGTGAGTTTGGGTTGTTTTCTTATTTTCTTTTTTTTTTTTTTTTCTTTTACTGCTCATTATATTTCACAAGGGTGAGGAATAGACATTTCTTGGAAAATAACATCAAGTCTGTGTGCGGGAAACGTGTTTGTACTTTTGCATAAGAAAAGTTGGTATTTTCACCCTTAAAAAAATGTCAGGGCAATGCAGAAAACATCTTGTTGATAGCATCATCAAATGATTAGTTATTTATGCTTTTGTCTCAGAAACATGTAAGTAGCTTGTTCTAAATACAGACTCGTATGCTCTCTAAACAACCTCATATTCTTTATTCTCTCTGACAGGGTACAAGTGTCAATATAGATTTCTGACATTTCCAGCTCAAGGTTGAAAGCAAAAGGCACTAAAACAACTGCAGAAAAGAGCTATTATTAGACAACTCCTAGCCCATTCAGAAAGAAAATCTTGTAATTATCTCTCTAGAGTTATTGCTCTTACCGAGTTTGCCAGCCCACATTTTTCTGATTGAGGAAATTCAGATTCAAAATGGAACCTCAGAACACCTCTCAAATGCAACCTTACTACTCATAGTTACTGAATTTTTCTTCACACCACGTGCAAAAGAACTGTAAACAGGACAACATTAGAACCTCTTTGCTAAGTTCCACAAGGTTTTGTTAAGTTGGAATTCAGGGAAGTGCATCCAAAGCCACCTTAGGTTTTTTTATGTTACAAAAGCAAATCCAAACCCACAAAGAATGTATTTCCTGATTCCAGCTGATATAGAAATGAAAATCTTTAAGCAGCAGCTGCTCCTACAAGATGATCACCCTGAGACTAGAAGTCTCCAGAAACTTGTAAGAGTCACAATATGAGCCAGAGAAAACTCTACAATACCAGCTGGCTTCATGAGATTTCTGGAGACAAATTTCAGCTGTCAGAACAATTAACATCCAAGCTCCCATAACCAGATGCTGTTTTCCATATGTTTTGACTTTGAATAGCTTCTTCTATCCTCTAAGAGATGTTGGGAGCAAATAAGTATTGTGTCTTATCACCTATATCTTTCTCCTTATCCTTCTTTATCAATTTAGCTTGTTCTTTAAGTATAGGTAGCGGAGTGGTATGAAGTAGGATCAAGTTCTTCTGCAAGATGCCAGGGATGAAGTAATCTTCTTAATCAACAGACCTCTATCTGCTTAGGGCTGAGAACCACGAGGCATACTCTGTGTGTGTGTACGAGAGAGAAAGGAAGGTGAAATGAGGTGCTCTGGCAGGAGAAAGATGGAAGCGGCTTCTCAAAGGCCCCATCAATCAGTTATAACACAAAGGAAGTGGGGTTTGTCCCAAGGGCAAGGGCCTCCACTGCCTCTCTGGCAAAAAGCTCTCAGTTAAGCCATCGCTGCATGGTACAATCTTCCTTTAAGAGCCTGGCTCTTGCATAAGGTACTTAGGAGCTAGACAAGGCAAGCAGAGACTGAAAGAAGATTTAACCACCTGTTCAAAGCCACACAAAGAGTTTGTAGTAAAGGTCAAACTTTAACCAAAAATCTCCCAAGACTCTACCTAGAGCTATGAAGGCCTATCAGTCTGTTTTTCTTGGACATGGACACATTTCTGTGCAGACTCACAAATACATTACATCCCCAGTACATTATCTCAAAACAGCAAACTGGGAAAACATTATTGTCCCTTGTATCCAGGTGCATTTTCCCATTCGCTACTGTGGGACTAAGTTCCTGGGTAACAAGTTTAAAACAAACAGTGTGAACTTAAGCCTAAAACTTCAGATTTTTACAAAAGGTGTAAGGATGTAATCTTTGAACTGAAAAAGAAACAGTGAATTTAATTAAAACAAGATCTGTGCAATTTACAAAGCTTCAATGCACTGGGTTTTAAAAGGGCTCTTGTCAGGCTGAAGTAAAGGAGGTACAATTTCCTGACATGTAGAGAACAGAAGGAAAAGTGTGTAGTAATCAACTACCAGAGACTTTTTTTGATCACATTTTTTGTTGATCAACTTAAAAATTAGTGAACGCTGAATATATAGTAAATTGTTTCAGTCAAACATTTGAAACGGCTTAAAGTAGATTTTTTTTGCTTTGAGAACTGAACTCATATTAGATGATGAACAGTGTAGACCACAAAACACTGAGGGCTGGCAGGAGGAACCTGCATGATAAATGTCAGTTGTGTGAAGAGCTATCTAGGAAAGCAGAAGTTCTGATATTAGATTTAAACAGCACAGCAAAGAAGGTTTCACACATCAAAAAGAATGGATAATAAGTTGCAACAGATCCTAGAGGGTGCTGAGCCCCTTAATAGCGTGGTCAGTCACCTGGATCCCTGCTGGGGGGTTTTAGCCATGCCTAGAACCTTGCACGGTTCAGCTCTGGAAATGCAGGTAAAGAATAGCCACAGAGGCAAGTGTGCAACAGGACAAATGAAGCTGAAAGGCAGTAATGTCAAAAGACATTTTCAGATGACAGTGGACAATATCACAGACAATAGTGTGTATGTCTCCTCCAGATCAAAGACACCTCCTTCCTTTGGTGTCAATAGAAAACCCACATCTAAAGTGCTCTAATCACCTAAAAGTGTTCAGAAACACATGGAAGGAAAAAAAAAAAAAAAAACAGAAAAGAAACTATGAATTTCAGAGGTGAGTTATAGAAATTTGTAATGTACTGGGAGAACTGACTTACGAGAGAAGATTAACTAAGGGTGTATAACTTGGATAAATGATGACTCAGGGGGATCGGTGCTGGCTGCAAGTCTTGAAGGTATAAGCACAAAGATTGGAGAAAAGTTGTTCATGGTGATAGTAGGGAGAAATAACTGGTAGTCACAACAGGAAATTCAACACCAGAACATTTAGCCTGTGCTTTAGGAATGCTTCCTCACTGTTCAGAATATTGGTGTTTGCTCCTCCCGCGCAGCCTCAGAGTGACTTGCGCATAAACAATTTATTAGTCGGAAAAATATTCAATTTAATTTTTATTGGCATTTATTTGCATGAGTTTAGTGTATGACCACATACATAGGGTTTTCCAGATCATACAAGTTCAAGGGAAATAGTGGAATAATCTCTTAAACATGATGGAAAAGTGTCTATATCTCTGTGTGTTGGAGGAAGGGATGGAGAAAATGCAGGGAGGCAAAAAGCAGAAGAGTTAAATAAATATGGAAGGGCAGAGGGTGCTTCTCAATGCAAACTTTTAGCTCAGTAGTTTTCCAACACCTTTCTTTGTCACTGTTCCATCTGACTGTTCTGTAAGGTTTTTGTCTCCTTAATCTGCTAAGAAGCATAAGGAGAGAGAAATTCTTGCATCTCTGGAACAGAATCATGACCACAGATTCTTATGCCATTTAGGACAATTGCAAGCTATAAGATGGAAGTTTATGACCCCACAGAAGGTAAAAGTAAACATTACTAACTGTCTCTCCCAGCCATTAGAGCAAATCAGTCCTTCATGGAACTTTTATTACTTAAGTGACTTGAAACCATAAACAAAAGCTAATACTGATCCAAGAGCAAATGCATTCAGAGAGCCTCGATTTTCCCTCTTCTCCCTATTTCTAACTTTAATGATTCTATCCAGAAGTTTAACACATTTTCTAACCGAAGAAAAAGCCCATTTTTTAAGAAAACAGTTTCAATAGCCTTTCTTGGTAAAAAGAAAAAAGAATGTCAACTGACTGTGATAAAATTTGCTTTGAAACACAATTCCATCCATGGTCAGCTGGGCAATTGCCAGTAATTTTCAAGGGGTTGGACAGAACTGAGCAGCCAGCCGGTCACCAAGTTTTTGTGAGTGGTATAATGAGGGAAAAAACTGAGAATCAATCTCTCTCTCTCTCTCTCTCACACACACACAAAAGCCTTTATAATTTTACTAGATTTTTTTAAAATAAAAGTTTAATATGACATCTTGCTTGGTATTTATTTAGCTACCGATTTAATAAAGATTAAGAAGTTTGAAGCCAGAAATGAACAGAAAGGCATGTCTGTACCAACACAGTACCAGCAAATAGTTCACAGTGGGGAAGTATTCAGACTGCAGAACAGTCTCCTCAAAAGAGACTGTTGGAAGCCATTTTGACCAAGACATTAAAAGACGGATGAAAGAAACTTTCTAGGCTACCTCATGAATACAATGACCTACCAAAACTTGCCCTGTTACCAGTCAATGAATCAGTGGATAGTGGATGCCTGAAAGCAGACACACATCAAAGACGTGGTTACATTTTACTATGTTTTTTTCTATCAGGAAAGCTAAAAATAGTGAGCCAGCTGCTGAGCATCTCTGGGAGGCTAAAACCCACTGGAGAATCCCTGATGATGTCATAAAGTAGGAGAGTAGAGCTTAATGAGTTTAAAAATCCCAAACAACAACTACTTTTGCCTTCAAAAGTAGTGGACTAGAACATTATATAAGGATGATGGTACTAGATCAGACAAAGTCCACCTCATTCAATACCCTCTCCCCAGTGGTGGCCAGAAGCAGATACCCTGAAAAGATTATAGGCAGAGGATGTGCATCATGCCTCCTCTGGGTATTCTTCTCAGATTTCAGCCTTGCGGCTCAGGGACTTCTAGTCCAAATGTGATCTCTGCATATTCAGTAATGACTTGGTGAAACCAAATCTCTCATTTTCCACAGCCATTTGCTGCGTTTTAGTATTTCCATTTGGGTTTGGTTTTTTTTTTTCCATGTAAACAGATTTAGGGGTGCTTGCTTGTTTGTTTTGCGGGTTTTCTTATGATTTATAATGCGTAAGTTTTCCAGGAAAAGTAGTAGACCCCTGCTAGTAACCTTCCTTCTTAAAAACATTCATTATAAGAGCCTACTTCCAGAACCTCCAATAATCTGATTTTATTGAGCAGTCCGAAAGGTGAATCAAGAGGTTATAGGTTTAGAAGTGTCCTACAGGGCTCCCAGAATCTTACCAACCCATTTACAGACCCAAGTACTCAAGATCCAAGTACATCAGCTGGCAGAAACTTTGAGGTGAAGCGTTTCTCAAATATTTTGGTTCCTGTAAAACAACATAGCTCAATAGGGAACTAATTTATCACAGAATTTCTTCTCTAATCTACCTCTGCTGATAAACCAAATTTCTCATGATAATACGTTCTGCATGATAATGGGATAATACCCACAGCAATGCTATTTGAATTTCTCCCACCCCCAGAAAAAAAGAAAGTGTACATGCACTCCTTTCACCCATCCCCACCCTCACTTGGCCAAGGATTATAAAATCTCTGCAAGGTCCTTACATTTTCAAAAGTGAAAATACAAGATTTTGAGGTATTTTTTTTTAAATGGAAATTAGAAGCCAGGAAACAGCAGAATTTAAATCGTGTCTATAGCAAACTATATTAATATATGTATGCTTTATAGAAGATGCCAGTTATATGATTGCACACTATTTTTCCTTTCCTTGTACTTTAGCTTCTCTCACTGGGCTGTCTTTGTTCCACTCTTGTACGGATCCCAGCAGATCAACATCCTCATCAAAATAAATCCATGAAGCCACTTTCTCCAATATAACTGGAGTAATTCTCCATCTGAATTGGAATGTGTGATACCACCACCGTATGATTTAATTTCAACAGATTAGGTTTATCAGGATATGCAGAATGTTATGTTATAGCTAAGGCAGCAGGAATTCTTACCTTGGGAAAGGGACAAAAGAGGCAAAACCAGAAACTTTTTATCCAGCTATTATTAGGTAGCCCAGGTGCTGGATGTCTCTGAGAGGCCCACATCTTCCTCTCAACCCCTGACATGCATACAACCCTTCCTCACACCACTCAGACTCTAATTGTTCAGTACTTTTTTCCCTCTCGTCTCTCTACAAAAAGATTTCAGAAATGCTTCTCACCAGGATTCATGCTGTAAGAATTCCATGCCCAAAGATGATGAGGACATGTTTTGTAGATGCATGCTGCAACTTGAAGTTGCCTTACTAAGCTTAAGAGCTAAACAGATAAAATTTAGCATCAACAGCTCACGCGATTCAACGTCGCAGTGACTTTAAATTAACACGACATTTGATGACTCATGGTCAGGTCTGTCCAACTGCTGAAAAACCCTCCTCAGGGACAACCTGCTGACACGCTGGACTAGCTAATGGCTGTGTTACTCTACCTCTTGTCTTTGCCCTCCATGGAGTACAGCCAGGTATCCACAAAGTCTTTCATCCGCTCTGCATTTCCATGTCTAAGACTTTCACAGTTTTTGAGCGGATGCCCTGTGGCCATATCACTGCCCCTTTGGCTATGATTCCTGCAAACTCATGGAACTTTGTGTCCCCAGAAGAACTCCACTTGTGAAGGCTTTACTTGCAGCTCACGTCCCACACCAGGAAGGACTACATGACACCTATCTTTCCCCTTACACGTGGTTTTGTGCTGTGTATCCCTTTGTGAATAGAAGGGCAAAGACAGAGATGCTTGCAGCTACTGTTTGTCCTGGTTTTGGTCAGCATTCAAGATCCATGTGTAGGGCTTTGCAAATTTGGAGACCGCTTGGAAGGGTGATGGTCATCTAGTGAGCCTCGTGTGACAGGACGTGCTGTGACACTTTGAAATGCACATCCAGGGGTGTCCCTGTTCCAAACTCTTTGCTTAAGGTATGATTACGTCCCTTTCTTCAGGTCCAAAAAGGGAAGGACAGTGTCTTAATCTCAGTGTGTTGCTCTAATGCTGTTTCCAGTAGTAAGAAACAAGGCATGTGCCAAGAAGGATGTACAAAAATCAGGGAAAAGGGTACCATTGCCATTAAGAAGGCTGTTGGGAAGGCTCAGCATGAAGAGGGGGTACCATTCCCCACACCTGTATTCCAAGAGATGGAATACAGAACCTGGAGTCAGAGAGATATATATTATGCAAGAAATAAGAGCTTGCTCTGTCTGGCTGGAAAAATGGAAAAAAAAACTCCACATAGATAGGATTGCTAGCTACATCACCACAGTAAATATCAAGGAGAAAAGAAGCATTTAAAATAAAGGACAATGTTGCACAAGGACAAATAAATATAAATTGACCATGAATAAATTTGATTTGGGAATTAGAAAAAGGTTTCTAACCATCAGAGGAGCGATGCTCTGGAACTGCTTTCCAACAAGGATAGTGAGAGCAAACGACCTAATTAGTTTAAAGATGAGGCTCGATAAACTTATGAAAGGGATTATGTGATGTGGTTGTCTGCAGTAGTAGGGAATGGATCCTGATGATCCAGGATTTCCCCCCAGTCCTGTGTTCCAGGCTGCATCCTGTCAACCTAAATCCTCCTCTGCAGTGCAGTGATTTACCAGGCATCTCAGAGACCACCCAATTCTAAAACAGGACTGGCGTCCTTTTTTCCAAAGATCATACATTTCAACTTACATTGAAAGGGAACATCTACTACTGAAAATGCAAGAAAAAAGGAGGAGAGAAAAAATAGAAGAAGAAAAAAGCCCCTAGAAATCTTTGTAGATGGTGGGAAATGAGGAACTTAGATATTTGTCATTGAAATAAAGGTGGGGGGAAGAAAGGAAAGATTATTTCTATTGGAAACTTGGGCAAAGTACTCCATTATTTTGATAAATAAACATATACACAGGAAACCATTTTGATATTTAATAAAAATCAGTCCATGCATTTGTGAGTTTTGTCGCAAAAGGTAACACATCTAGATAAGCATATTAGTCATCCAAACCATATTTTCTATTCAACTCTGAAAACTGAGAGCAGCACTCTTGGCTACCTAGCAGTTTCAGGTGAATCACAGAACTGTCAATTCACACCAATTACTATGAAATGGAGCCTGTGAGGTCAGCTCATCCAACCAGCTACCAAAATGCATGGCATACGTAAAGCATTTAACATTTTTTGTCCAATCCTTTCCTAGAAACCTCCAGAAAAAAAAGGAATCTACATTTTGGAATCATAGTGCAATATAAATTGCCTCAGTCTGAATCCTATTAAATATTAGGGTGGCAGGTGAAGAAGATTTACAGTATACTACTCCTCCTTTTTCAATAAAGAAGCCTTATGCTACATTTTTGCAAAGTTAAAGCTGTCCCAGGATTATCCCAACTGCAGTCTTGATATTAGCCATTATATTTTCCTTAAGATAACTGATAAAGTTCCCAGGAAAGATCAGTCTTGATATGCAAAGCAGTTTCACACTGCAAGGGAAATTATTTTCTGATAAGAATATAGAGCAAGTACCTCTGGGGTCTTGAGAGATCTTAAGGGTGTCATAGACTCACCACACAATTCACAGTGGGCTCATGGCTGACCACTCCAACAACATTTCCCACCCATGTTTCTCAAATTAGATCACTTCAGCCATGGCTATTAAAGCCATAGAGAAAAACCTCCCCATGTCTACCATTTCTAACAGAAAAACAGGCTGCACAGACACAGTTCAGGGCGTCAGGTCTCATCCCAGCCTTCACCTGATGGAACTGTATGCTCTACAGAAACACAATAGCTGATGAGTACAGTGTATTAAACTTCCTAAGACCTAAGGTTTTCTAGCCATGTTGCATGATCCCTCTTCTGCACCAGTGCCACTGAAAAGAGAGAAATTGCTATCCCTATTTGACAGATGTTGGAAGAATGTCTGGAAAAAAGCAGAAGAACCCTGACTACCTTTCTCATCTATGCATACAGAGTACTTAGTAGGTCAGGACTGTTTATCCTAGATACCAAGTTAAACACAGTATTTTGCCTCTTTCAGCTTTTCCCAACTTGTCCATAGTGCATTTTACCTTCTCTCAACTGAGTCCATAAAGAGATTTGGGATCTTTTCTGAAATGGAAGATGTTCTACAGCTACAAGCTGTTATAGCAACCAGCCTGCCTACTGCTCTCCTGGGCACCTGCATTATGCAGAGCTTGGTGTTCGCACTCTTCGCTTCAGGATTTGGTGTGACACTTCTGAAACACAGCAGACTAGAGACAGGATATTTAAAAGAGATAAAAATCCTTAAGATTAGCTTCAAAAACTTAACTTTTTCCAAAGTTGCCTGGAAGAGAAGATTTGAGTCCTAAAGAGATACGGATATGTTGGAGAGAAGTGCAGAGAGTAGGATGGATGTAAAGGAGTCAGAATGATCCTGTGGCAAACATT
The DNA here is from genome assembly GCA_013397865.1 of Struthidea cinerea. Classification (NCBI taxonomy): domain Eukaryota; kingdom Metazoa; phylum Chordata; class Aves; order Passeriformes; family Corcoracidae; genus Struthidea; species Struthidea cinerea. The sequence continues at coordinate 624,812 of VZTI01000914.1, forward strand.
AATGTCTGCACACCTTGTCCCTCTTGCTTTGGTTTTACATGTTGAGAAACAGAAATGTTTTTTTCCTCTGTAAAACCTGTCCTCCAACTCACTTTCAGTATGCACGACCAGCTCTCAGTCAACAGATTAACCATGTCTCCCTGATTTTGGTCTGTGGAACAGCACAGATATTTTCAAATGGCTAAACAGTCTTGAACCTTTGAACTCCTCCACAAAGAGCAAACAGCTCCTTCCTTCCCTCCCACTACAATGTCAAACTCTTTTCCTAACTCACTCTTACTTCTGCCACATGACATTCCCAAGTTTTACTTTAAAGACGAGCCTGTTCTGGAATCACACACATACCCTCCCCATTCTTGCAGGAACAGAATAACATATATTTTGAAGCACACTTAAAGATGTTTAAATGTATGTGTAATGGCTCATCATTCTGTATCTTTATGAGACAAAAAATGAATGTCAGAATCTTCTTTAAATTCTCTAAACTCACTTAGGAGTCGCTTTCTCAAATCGCTCTGGAAACTTCACCCAATGTTTTATGCCTTTACTTATGCCCTTTTAAAAGCTGCCAAGCTGCATCTTTAAAGCTTGGGCTTTATTCCACCAATTTTGTGAACACAAGCCATTTGTGACTCAATTCCCTTAGGCATGCAAGAGTCCAAGAATAAAAACATACACTAAACCAGAGGATTTCGAGGAGGTTACTTGGGAATTGGGAAAGACAGGGAAGAAGGTGCAAGGCCAAAACAGGGGCATTATTCCTGAAAGAAAAGTCACAAATTTGATGTTTGTAAGGAGCTTTGTTCTGAATAAAAAGACTGTGATGAATCTTTCTGTCCAAGGAAGGAGGCAAAGGGACCAAAAAATCTCAAAACAAAGCTTCGTTTTTGTGCAAGTTGTTCCTCTGTCTGTGTCAGTAATGTACTGCTGCATCTGTAAGTCCACATTGTGGACAAATGATAATTTCCATTTTCACCTCTGAACTTGATTTGTTCTGAAATCCCAGTGTTAAGTTTTGAGCAGCTGAAGGACCATTCTAAGAAATCTCTGGAAAAAGAATAAGTGGAGTCCAATCCACCCCAAGTCTTGCAATTTTATGTCAATGACACTAAATACCAAGACTTCCAAAATATTGAAGTCACTGCAAAGTGGCATTCTATTTAGCTGAATACTGTTTCTGAGAAAGGAGTTCGTGCACTTAAGTTCAGGCATTTCAGACTAACTACTGCTGAAATCAGAGGAGATGCAAGGATGCTCTGCCACCAAAACTATGTATTTGCCTTTATAATGCTGAGGTCAGCAAAAAGGTTGATGGTCAATTCCTTTCCTGCCCCCTCTCCATCCTTCCATGTTCTGGCTTGAGGCTTTGATTCCTGATGTCTACTGACAGAGAGCTGATTTAGGACAGGTTGCATACAGACCCCATCTGCTTTGCAGCAGCAGATGTCGGGCTCTTTCAGGCAGGATTTGGCAGCATCTTCTCCAGTATTTGGTGTGGATCAACCACCATGGCTGCAGGAAATATTAAATAAGAGAAAGAGAGCCTGAACACAGCAGATTTGTCCCTCCATGACACAGATAAGTATACACTTTGAGCACAAAGCCTTTATTCCCTCTCTTTTCCCTCTGTCCCTTAGATCAAGCACACTGTGGGATTGCACGTGCCTTGCATTGATGGCCAGCAGGTTGGAACTTGAATGCAGGCTTAGATCCAGGTTCCTTGCACAGTGCAGAGGTACTCTGAGGCATTTGGGGAAAAGCTACAGTAAGACAAATCCGCTTGTTTTCAGCACAGAATATAGACAAAGCGACAGATTATCTGGATGGGGAGCAGTTGGCCTTGCTATAGAGTGTGGGGAGTGAGAACAAAACTAGGCTCTGGGCCTGACCAAAGTTTGGCTCTAGTCCTCCATGGCTTTATTCCTGTTGCAGCTACAAATGTGTGAGTCTACAATTTAGTAATAATATACTTCTTGACTGACCTTTTCTGGCAAGTTAATGACAGGAGGGAGTAATAAGGACATGCTTTTTAATCTAACGTCAGTCAATAATAGTATACAACTAATAGACTTAGACATCATACATTCAATAATTGTTTTTACTTAAAGCCCTTACAGTTTGCCCACTGAGACACAGCATGTCAGCAGCAGTCGCTGCCTATTGATAGGCACTGGTGAGACATTTATTCATACCTCTCTGGCTACTTTATCTTCTCCCAAAGCATCCATCACTCGAGGACCTCAGCACTGAGATATACATTCATTTATATACACACACATTTTGGCTCAGACGCCTCAGAAGCTGGGATCATTATACATTTCTCAATAGCAATCTAGCTCCCCTGCAAGTACACCCATTTATTTCACTTCATTTCAAGAGGAGATTATTTATACCTTCTAATACCTAGAAATCTCAACCAGAACCAGTACTTCCTTCGTGTTAAGAGGCACATGCATACCTGGGACCACATTCAGATAGGTTGAACACAAAGCTTTTTCTCAAATCAAGTGTCTTGATTGCTTTTCAGAGGACTAAATAAAATACTGAAGAGGGAGAGAGCGAATAAGAAGCGCTCAGAACTCCAGGAGGATTGAGTCAAGCAGGGTATGACCTCAGTCAATGGCCAGAGAGTTGAGGGATCCCTGCACCAAGTCCCATAATGCTATGGCAGAGACATTTCCTCACCCAAAATCACCTATCCGGGAGCAGGATCAGAATTTTTTGTCACCCAGAACTGGTCCACAGCACCCATCAGATATAATTGCCACTCAAGCATCAGTAATTTTAGAGAACAAAGAACATATTACCAGGGGTTGAGTTAGAGCTGAGCTATCTAGAATGAATACAATTAACTATTTTCTATTTTCATATGAGTATTATTCTTTTTATTCCTTTTGATAGGGGGCAGGAGAGGCCCAATAATAGTTAGTTATTTAGATAGTAGCTGCCCTGGGGTTAAACTGCTAAAAACACCCGTCTTGCTTGTTATCCTTATTTTGTTGGAAAGATTAGGTTCACCTCATTTCACATGGGAAAGATGAATGACCCAGTTCACCAGCAAGGTCTAAATTGCAGCCTTTTGCATGCTGAAGTCTTCCACCACTTACTCTTGTCACAAACAGCACCCTGAAATCCATTTAGTTTCATTTACAGCAGATTAATTTCTCTCTGACCTTTGCCTCTGATGCCAAACAGGCCTGAGACAGACAAGAGCTTCGGAACAGTAAGTGCATTTGATGATGTCAATCACTGGACCTCTGGGATATTCTCAACTTCCTATATGCCACAACACCACATAGGAAACTTTTCTCCTGCTGCTTCTGGATGTCATTGTCCACACCAAACATGTTGTTGCCAAACAAGCCCTACACAGCCCCCACAACTGCCTATAAATGAAAATGGAATGCAAATTTTTTACTTATTTTAAACTTATTTTCAAATCTCACTCCGCACCTCCTCTGACAATTATGTTTATTTTATTTTGGTTTAATTTTGTCGGCAAATTCTTTATCACGAGGGTCATACTGCTCAAATTGCTGCTCCAGCAATTTTACTGCCTTATTTCCATTTGTGTGCCATTGCCCAGTGGGCCTTGAAGCATCATTAGTTTGCTTTCAAGTCTCCATCTCTCAGGAAAAGAACAAGTTATAGTCACTCCTCATAAGGACAAGAACAGCCAAATTCAACAACTGCCTGTCATATTCCACACTAGAAAGGTCTCCCATTCACTTACACCAAGAGTGAAATCATCTGAATTGGATTCATACTGAATGAACGGAATTCAATTCACACTAAGTTCACACTGAATGAACTGAACTGAATCCAGAACAGAGATTTTTCCCAGAAGAGAAGCAAGGCAGTTTTCTTCCCCATCCACAAGGACTGTGTGTGTTTGGAGGCTAGGAACTGCTTTGGTACATATTCCTTCCAAAGGGAGAAGAAGCTATTCACTTCCACTGCCAGAGTTCTACTCATGGCTGGACTTCCCCAAGACAGAAAGCAAGGCTGAAAGAGAGGGAAGGCAGTTAAATTACGAGGTGTGGTTGGGTTCGTCTGCATTACTTCTCTCCCAGCTCAGAAGTACTCATGACCATGACAGGAGTTGGACTCCTCTCTATTTCCAGGGCACCACCTGGCAGAGCCACAGGACTTCTCATGTCACCTAGCCTCAGTGCCAGCCTCTTCCTGCAGCACTACCCAAGTCCTTCAGCTTTTTTTCTCTCCTCCATGAATTTTTCATGGGGACTTCAAGGTTTACTGCAGCAAGTTAGACATTTCCATTAAAGAGAACACTCTCAGTGGAATCAGAAGCGTCTTTTCAGTCTCTGTTCAGGAAATTCTTTTGCAGAGTTGGCAATTGCTTGTGGAAAATTATTTTCCAGAGCACATTCAGACCCTCTTCCTCTAGCCATATGCTAAGAAATCACACTTCATAGTCTGAAAGGCCCAAAACAATTTGAAGGTCTGTCATTTCTCCTTTTTCACAGCCATAAAAATTCTTTAAATAAGACCTTGATTACCAAAAGGACATACATTTAAAAAAAAAACCCAAAAACCAAGAAAATAAAGGGAAATTTGCACAACTGAGTCATTTGTTTCAGCACGTCTCTTGAAATTAATAATGTCCCTCCTCCAGAAAATCCAATTCCTCTTCTTGGAAAAAAGTGCATTCATGTAGATAATTCTTACCTTCATTTTTAACTGCTGCTTGTTACAGTTGGGACTGAATACAAACATGCAGCAATGGGAGCAGTTTCTGCTATTTATCTGTTTCAATAAGCACTCTCACATCACTTTACACTTTGAGCAATGTCTCTGACTAGTTCTTTGCTGTCTCTTCCATTTACCAATATTCTAGAATTCATTTTGTTTAGTAACTAGTACAACAGGTCCACTGATTTCAGGTGGTCCACCACCACTTCAAAATGATAGGTTAAAATGTTAATGAAATCTGAACGTAAAAGTGCATTTTCTCAAATACTTCCCTATACTTTGTTGTGTATAGAACACCTGATTGCAGTGAGTTTCAAGAAACATTATTAGCCTTCATTGGAGATGATTCCTTTAACTTAAGAGAAACCTTGCCAGAGATGGAATAGAGTTGTTTCAAAACTCTGTCAACACTTTTCTAACTTCCTATATCTGGTGTTTAAGCACATGAGAGAAGCTCTAAGTGTATTGTTCTCCTTTACAAAAGGCCCTGAACAAATCTGCATAAATATTATTGACAGTACCACGTAATACTGCATGCCGGTGGATTTATGTGCAAGACACTCCGGGCATAGAAATTAGTGGAGAAACACAGATACACAATATTGTACCAAAACAGTAATACTTAGCACTGAAGTAGTGCCTTTTAATTAAAAAAAATAATTGAAAAACTTCCCATAGCTGATGAAAGATTCGGATCATAATTTTGACAGAAAGAGGAGCCAGAAGTTCCATGCTCGGTGCCAACTGCTGGGTCATACTCAGCCGTCTGATGGGTTGTGTTGACGCCACCTTCTCCTCTAACCAGGAGTTTGTGTTTCTCATGCACACGTGTGAAGAAGGGATCAGACAAGGCTGAGCTCATTTTGAGTTCACCAAATACCTACCAATTTCCTACTCTTCTGACTAACTGCTCTGGGAAAGTTGTTTTATTTTCAAGTGGCAAGATACATTCAAGGGTAAAATCTTGCCTACACCACCAACACATGCCTGCCTCTCACTTTTATCTGGGGGTTTCTACAGCCTAGTTTATAGGAGCACTTCTGTTTTCACATGTGAGTTGAGTTTCATGGGTTTCCCCGTGGGGGCTGCTTTCCAGATATGGACAGTCCTTCATGGTGCAGAGCCTACAGAGCAATTACGGAAGTAGAACTGAGAAAGAGAAAAAAAAAATAAAGAGAAAAAAAAATTAAAGTGTCTTGATAGAAAAGAGTTTAGAGCTCACTCAGTCTGATTGCTGGAAAGGTTGTCCTTCTTCTCTGCCCATCTCCAGCTGAAGGAATTTGCCACAGACCTACTACCTGTGTCAAAGTTACAAAAACTGTCTATCACCTGTTAGGCACAATACATATCCACAACAAGACTTCCAAGTTCCTCCACCATTACCACCTACAAGTAAGAACTGGACATTTATCAGGAAGTTCTACTTTTCCCTGGAATGAGTAACCTAGAAACCAATGCCGGGTCTCTTGATTCCCTTCCCACCCCAAAAAAATCCAACATACAAGGGTAGAAACAAGTATCTTGTTTCCACTTTGGAGCTGCATGATTCACTTCTAAGCTCTGAGGTGGCCAAGGACAGCTGACTTGCAGGAGGCAGCTGACATGCAGGAGATTTGCAGGGAGCAAGGTAAGGATGAACCTTTCATTTCTCATGGGGAAATCTGAAACCTCACTACAGTCTGTAAAAACCATTTCCCGAAGCCTCTGCACTCACTGTTGCTTTCATAGGTATACTCTGCCACAATAAAACTATTTCAGGGCCAGAAAAACACTGATCCCCCAGCCTCACTGCACTGCTACAGCTGTTCAGGAGACTGTGCTACAAGTCTTAAGTAATAGTACCCCATCTTGCTCCTAGATCTCTTCTGACTTATTTTCAAAGGACGGATCTTGGTTTCTGAACAGTGGCCGATTCTGTAATTATGTACATTTAAATATGAAGGGGGGAATCAAGAGCAATTTTAAGGGCATGTGGATTTGGTCTTCTGCCAAAGTGCTTTATTCTATAATGAACTCTTCCTTTTAAGCCACTTTGCAGACACTTTGGTCTGAACCCAATATCAATAATATAGGTTAAATTTCACATGCTTAACAATATTTAACCCTGGGGCCTCTTCTCGGACTGTTAAATGCCAGACAGTACACCAGCCTGGGGTAGCGGGACAGCAGGTGAAAGCCGAGAAGACAGGCCACCGATGGGTAACTAAAAAGAGAAAGGAACACCTTCACCTGTGCAGTATGAATTCAGCATTACAAATGGTAAAGCAGACCTTCTCTTTCAGACTGTTTGTAGTCACATTTAAATAGTCAATAATTCATCACTTACAGCTAGAATGTTAAATGCAGAAAGCAGCAGAATGTAAATTGAAATGGCTAATCCTTTTTAGCATGATCCATTAACACCAAAATATTAAAGGTGAATGAGAAGAGACTTCATAGGCGAGTGCATTGGCCGTAAGCCTCTGAGGAAAGGTCTGTACTCAAAGCTTCATTAGGTTACATGCATAAGTGGGTCACACTGGTCTAACAGACATTTGTCCATATCACAAAACCAGTGATGGTCTGCAAGTACAACCTAGAGCCTCCTGCAAAGCCAAGGTTACAAGAGGACCCTGTTCAAGTCTGTGCATCCCCCAAGCTGTGTGTGGATCTGAGCACACTCCTTTGTTTCTGAGCACACATCCTCTGCCTCCCATCTGCAAGGGGATAGTAACTGCTGTGCATCTCCGTAGTTCTGGAAAGGTTAGAAAGTTAAACCAAGCGCTTAGGGATTGTCATCATAGGGGAAGGGATAGGATATTAAAAGTGGAAATTACACTATCTAGAATAATGATGTCCCTCTATATGAAAACTGGGATGTAGCAGCTGAGGTGGAGAGCAAAGCAGCCAGAGAGAATGGAGCTTAGGATGCAGTTTTACACTTTTACTGTGTTTTTGTTTAAAATCCTACAGAAAAAGATTAAAATCCTAACAGAATAGTGTGAAATCAGAGACAAAGCAGCTTAACAAGTACTCCCTGTTGATTTGGCATGACAATCTCCAAACCCTTAAAACAAATCAAAAGATCAACTGTCCCATTTTTTCCAGGATGCTGAAAGACTAAAGGACCAGCTCTGAATGTAGGCGTTAGAAAGTTTCAGAGCTTGAGCTTTACCTATTCAAATTGAACACTGACATCACTTCGGATGTTCTCTGCACAGCCAGAGGTTTGGTGTCACAATAATGTTTTCAATTGTTTGTTGAGATATTAGACTTCTAAAGAAATAGAAAATGTTACAAGACCAATATTTCAGAATGGAGCCCAAGTAGGCTTTTGTGGACTTTGGGTGTACTCATCTGGGACAGTGCTCATTCATCTTCTATCCAAGATAACTTACTTACTCCAAGATTTTTTTGGGTGTTCATGATTGGGGAACCTCCCACCGCAACACCACTTTTGCTCGTGAAATCTGTGCTCTGAAGCCATTTCTAGGCAGTGCTCCAGAACACAGAATTTCTACTGGGAAATGACGACTGCAAACAAACATAGCATCTACTTAGCAACAGAGAGAAAAAGAAAGAGAAGTGGTTTTCTTTTACTTTTTATAAAAGGCACAATAATCTCTCGCCTGAAGAGTAGTATAAGTGCTTCTCATAAAACATCATAAAACAATACAGTCCTGTAAAACCAAACAACATGTCAAAGCCCTATTTATTCCTTTCATTAACCTGATCTAATCCCAAGAAGTTTCTAATGGAACATGCATTGAACTGATGAGTCTTCCTCTAGATCCTCAACTTACCCAAAAGAGATGGAACAAATATAAATATATCTACACTTTACACTCAGTCTTAATTTGTTCAAAGCTTGGAAGAGCTTAAAAACCCAGTATTGCCTCACGGAAAACTAACAAATATTCCATTTAGAGAGGTTTTGGCTGCTTACGCCCTTATGCCCTGTGGCATTCCATTCCCTTCCCCCAGAACAAGGACTCATTCACATTGCGGATGTGAAAATTTTAGTGATATTTGCAGTGGAAGGGCCCTGCCACCCAGCCCAGACCACCTCCTGCTAATGGACAACTGTTGTCCATAGCCTTCAGTTGTGGAGTAAATAATTAGGTAAATGACACTTCCCGTTTTCAAGACCTCCCCACCCACCATACAAAAAGAAAAAAAGCAAACCAAGCCAACAAACAAAGAAAACCTCATCAACAAATAAACAAAAACCAACCAACAACAACAACAAAAAAATCCCCAAACGACAAACTGACATGCTTTTTTTTTTCCCAAGAGAAACATATTTATCAGATTTAATTAATATGTTCTCCCTGACCTCTATAATGTTCCCCACAGTGTTTCCTGCTGTTTAGTTTCATCCCCATCTCTTCATGAACCCCAGTTCAGAACCCACCTCCCACTTAGCCACATTTTTTCAAAGGTCTTGCTGCATTAGGTTAGGCTGGAGGAAGGCAGGATGTGATAACTGGAAGGGAAGGGTCCACTGAGGAAAGAACCCCTCAAATTTTAAGCAGGGAACTTTGTGTTGGAAAATAAATGGATGTGTTTGCTCTAGTTCAGCCTGGGAAGAACAGGCAAACATGCTTCTTCTCTACCAGAAAGCAAACGTTAGCAGGGGTGTTGCTCTGTGGAAGGCAGCAAAAGTATATAAGCAGATGGTGTTTGAGCATTTAACCACCGCAATCCAAGCATGACTTGGCAGTGAGCATACTCGAGGCCCTGTTTACCCTAGAGCTTTGGACAGCGCAGCTGCTACTCCAGTTCTGGTCGAAATTTTCAAGCACAGGTATGCTTTGTGAGGGACATGGATCACTGTCCTGGATGGGCAAGAGGCACTGTCTCCAAGTCAGCAGCACACTCTGTACACAATCTCTCCAGGCTCTCTCCATTGCTGGTCTGAATTCTAATCCTAACTGAGAGAGCTGTTTAATTGATATTTAAGAAATAAGTGGTATTTGGCCCATACACACTCAGTCAACCAGTATTTAAGGAGCTGGCTGCTTTCTCAGCAATCAGAAATGTAAATGTATTTTAACTGCCCAGCTGTAAACTTCATTCTACTCACACCCTTTTCACACAGTTCTTCTCCACTATCTGCACGGGACTGAGAAGACAATCTTCAACAGAATCCTGTCTTCTGCCCATGATGTGAATAATTATGGATGCTTGGAGATGCTGCTTACATGTATCTAAGGATGGGAAGAAAGAAGGATTGTCTATAAAGGAATAGAAATCAGGGAAATAACCAATAACTCTTCCACACGTTCAGGCAAGAACATTATTCTCTGAATGAATTGACAGCAATTTAGTCTAAACCTATTTCAGCAAACATTCTACTTGGGCATAAAGGCCAACCTGATAGACCTATTTTTCTCTACTGGAAAGTCACACCCTAACCTCCAAAGTCAGATCCCAAGTACCCCCTATTTCTTAAGCAGCCAAATATAAACAAGTACGAAAACAAATCCAAATTGCCTTAACGTCACATTGCCTGCAGTGCAATGGCGAGGTGATCCCTTGCCTCCCATTACCCACCCCAATAATTCTTTTATATGGAGTGTGAAATAATTAGGAACAGCAAAAATAATTTAGGAAACAAGAAGAAACTAATTGTATAAGCTTGTTTTGGGAAAACGCAAAGGACAAAAGCAAACCTGGTAGAGATGCTGACAGATACAGTACCAGTATATTAAAGCCCACACATGTATTAATAATAAGCTAACTAATGGTCCCTTGCACAATACACAATGAATTTACTACACAGCAGCCTGCTGCTGTGCTGCACTGTGGCTACACACCACAGAGAAGATCACAGTTTGTGAAGCAGGAAAGTTTAATATTGTGTCCAGTCCAATGACTTTACACCGTGGTTTGGGAGAGACCAAGGTTTCAGAGTGCAGCTCTGGGAACCCAAAACTCTCCAAGCTGGAAATGCTGCTGATTACATCCTCCGGATCTGGGCAAGTTGCAATCTACCTCAATGCCCACTGCCCCAAAGTGTTAGATTCACGTACCAAGAGGCAGCATTATTCCACAGCAGCACTGCTCAGGCCTTTTAACTAATGCTGTGGCTAAAACTCCAGGGGTTAAATTAATCTTCCTGCCTCCTCAACTGAACTAAAGGATGCACTCCATCAGTAATACAAGTCAATGGAAACACATCTAAGGTACTTTTCCTTTCCTCAGAGCATGCTGGTGCTCTGTGCTTGCTGGTGCAAGCATTTCGCTTGCAAAAATGGGGAAACTGAGGTATTGCGATGACTGGAAGACCCACTGAAAATCACACAGGTGATTGAGGTTGTGGGCATACGAATCAATAGTTACTGCATCCGTGTCCTACCTTGGCAGATCACAGGTCTTCAAAAACCAGGGAGAAAGACAGAGAGCCCGAGGTCAGTGTTTGTCCCTGATTACTAAGCACGACACCTACTTGACTGGACCAGCAAGCACTGACCTTAGGCAACAAAACTTAATAGCAGGTTACCAGTAGGCCAGACCATATTATCCCTTTAAGACAGACATTTGCATTCTCTTTCACATTGTTTTGCACCGTCTACTCATGACCAGAACAAATAGATACAATGTGTGGATTTGCAGATGTGGACAGGGGTCTGAACTGCTCACAACCAGTCGGAAAGCTCCTGTGTTCCCGGGTAAACAGTCCCACAATGAGGAGGCTAAAGAGACTGCAAATCTGGCACTTGTCTCACTGAAACAAACCAGTCTACTTAAACAGATATCCTTTTGGGGGTCCAGTCCTGTACATTTTATACTCAACCAATGCTAAAGTTGCTGTCTATACAGTCCAGCTTTGATCTTCTTGCAGGATGTTGTTTTCTCCATCAGCTCAACTTCACTGGCTGAGCTTAGCCTGTATCCTGAGTTTTAGCTGTTAAAAAAAGCCCTCTGTTCTTTGAGTCCCTCTCTCAAAGAAAATTGCCAAGTACACTTGATCCTCCAGAATTACTTTCCCCCATTTCAGGCTTCCTAGCTCAACACATTGGTTTAGAAACAATGCACTAACATATTTTGAAAGCTCCTTCAATTTTTTTTTTTCTGCGCTAATGGCATTCACTGGGGCCTGCTCTCAACCTCATCCAAGTTGCCTATCCAAAACTCCTCAACCATTTCAGTGCATTACTTCTTCTTTCTCTAGCATCCACTGCAGCTGCAGCTGCTGTTTGTTTACCCACCTGCTGCAAATCACCCCAGCAGTGGCTGAATGTCAGTGCCAAGGCTAAAAGTCTCCTCTGTGCGCATGCAGAATTTTGTAAAGCACTTCAGGATCAAAGGTGTCAGTGAAACACAAGGATATTATAAAAGCGCAGAGTTTCCTCACAGCCATCTTGTCAACTAATTACAGTTATGTGCTTTGCTGAGAAGCTCAGAAAGGTATCAAGAACAAAACCCCATGGCATCCTCTGACACTGACAATGCTGTAGCTGGGAGTGCTGCAATTTTTTATGCTTTCAGGACTGTCTTTGAACTGAACGTGAACTTGCATAGATATGTGCCTGATGCACAAGTCAAGTGCACCAGTGCAGTGATCCACCACACTTTCCATCACTTTACACTTAACTGCATGCCAAGCCTCCATTAATTACACTTGCTGCTTTCCAGTCTGCCTCTGACAAGAGCACAGTTGACCTCCGTGTCACTCGTGCCAGCGGCGCAGAGCGCAGGCACAGCTTGGATGGAGGACTGCTCAACAGAGATATTCCTTCTGGAGGAGCCATCACAAACACACTTCTTCCTGCCTTGGCCTCTCTGGAAAGCTGCAGGTGATCTGCAACATGGATGGACTGACAGTGAAGACCTTGACAAGGAAATTTTTTGTCTGGGGTTGCTTAGGAAGACTCCAGGACAAAGACAGAAGCAGAACTCGATTCGCATGAGTCTCAGTGCAGCATCTGAAACTGCAACACTGTCCTTCTCCTCAGAGAGGACTGGTGTATCAGCACCATCATTTCACTGATCCTGTCTAGTCTGACACACATGGGTAACACCTCCAAGAAGATGACTGCATGGGTTAATTGGGGAAAAGAAACCAAGAGAGCCACATCTTCCTGCTTCTTATTCTAAGTGCTCTAACAACATATCTCCATTTCTTTGGCCTCTATGCAAGAAATATCTGGGGATGAGGGTTTTTTTCCCTCCCCCACCTCCCTCACAGTCACTTAAAAAGGGATTATTCTGGCTTTTAACAGGTAGTTTATGAAAGGAATTAAATTAAGTGGTTGCCTGCTGCAATAGCATGGGGGCAGGCTCAGTGACCCAGGGGATCCTTTCTAGGACTGTGTCAGCCTATGACTAACGTCAATAAAAATGATTTCATCCCAGCTTTTACGTGTAGGCAGGAGAGCAAACAACAAATTAATGAGAACAAGAAGCTCAGAAAAGCTGGAAGGAGGGGGATGGAAGGGAATGGCAAAGCACATGTGCAATATTAGGTAAGGAAAAATCAAGCATTCAACTTGGACTAAAATATGACTTATGATGCTGTTGATTTCCACCCATACTCCCATGTACAAGATGGGAATAGAATTTAAGTGTCCCAGCTCTGGCTCTGTAAGTGATTTGACAAACTGTTTTCTGTGCTGCAGCCACAGTCACCCAAAATAGGTAAAATATTTCATTTTGGAAAGGAAAACATTTACATGAGGACTTGACCTTTAACTCAATGTCAGAAGCTCCCCAGGTGGGAGGCGAGACTGATGGGAGCTTCAGTAGAGTCTAGAAACCTCCTGGAGTAATCACTGTCTCCATGGCAACAAAACACTGACATGGGAAGAGAGGGAAGAGGAAGGAGGGGGTTATGAACCTAAAAACCGTATGGGTTCCCTTCTCCATACAACTTCCAGCCATTAAAGAAGGCCTGTTCACTCTTCTGGAGTGGAAAGGGCTTAGGCAGCCTGGTTGGGTTTCCCACTTGGTTGAGGGAAGGATCTAGCATGGATGGACCTTCTGAGTGCCACACTTCAAAGCAGGGTCCCAGGAGAGAAATAGCTTCCACCCTTGCTCATATCTCAGCTTTCTGCTGAGACCCTCAAACAAATGCTGAAGAAGGACAAATTCAGAGAAGATTCTACCAGCTCTAGAAACCTCAGTTCACCCAGAAGTGGAGGTACAAAGCAGCCAAAAAGCCTGGAGACAAATAAGTACAAGTTTTTAATCAGAAGAACTGAAAAGCATTCAATTCAGAGAAAAAAACAAAACAAAACAAAACAACACAAAAACCAAAACAAACAAACAAACAAACATACAAGAACTACAAAAAACCAAAACCAAGCAGAAGAAAAAGGTAGCAAAACATCCTTTCAGAATACTTTTGGCCTCTTCTCATCACTGCTTAACAAGCCAAGCGGACTAACTGATTTTTAAATGCTTTACCATGAAATTAGAGTTTCTGGCAGGGAATTTCTACAGGCCAAGCCACCAGGACAGAAATCAAAACTACACCCTCTCAAAACCAAGGAAGTGTGGACGTTGATGACCATCTTGAGTCAGAATTGCTGATAGTGGGAGGGGATTCTGGAGATTTTGTTGTTCAAGATGACCAAGTTCTTCCCTCTCCTTGGATTGTATAAACCCACTCAAAACCTGGAGAGGTGATGTAGGGTCTGTTCTGACTCCAAAGACATTCCCTATTTAGGAAATGTCATCTGCCACAGGAGCAATGCTATGTCCAGGTCCTATATGACCCTGTGTCCTCAAGTCTCTCAATCTATACTCCTTGCGAGTGGATGGAAGTTCTTTAAGGGAGAAAGGAAGATGGAGGGGGAGGAATAAGAATTTTGCTTCCTGATTTTTTAGAGAGAAGATATTTTTCATCTTGGTGCTAAGCAACAAATGTTTCATCTTCTTCCATTCAAGGTTTGTGTTTTAAGCCTTTTTTTGTTCTTTTTACTCTCTTCTCTTCCTCCCCCTCTCTCCATTTACTTACAAAAGCTGTTCCATTCAGTCTAATTGGAACAGATGGAAATATAGAAAGTTCCTTTTAAAAATATAAATAAATTATATGCACATGCACTACTTATATTATGACCTGGCGAGGCGAAAAAACAACAATATTTGAGAGCAAAGAATATGAAGAGCTAGTACTCATTGTTCTGATGCTGAACTCTAATTTTAGATGTGTTTACAAATGTGTGCCTGAAAAAAAATTTACAGAAAGTGCTGCTCCATGATGTATGGTTTTGCTTCTCCTGCAGCTAATGCTTTTTTGCTAGAAACTGACAGTTGGAGCCTTCACACAACACAATTCCATCCTTCAGAAGATGTGGTCTATGAAGTTCACCAAACACTTTCCCCCACACACATACCTTCCCTCTCCACATAAACAACTTATCTCATTTTCCCACCACCCCCTTCTTTTGACCCTGGTACATTTAACTTTGTCTGTAATTATACATTTTGTGTCTGAATTTAGTGCTTCTGACAAGTGACAGCTACTGGATTGACAGCCTGAGAGAATTGCATCCTATTTACCCAGAAAAGGGTAAAGCTCTCAACCTACCATGTTAATCCCACCATGGTCTTAGAAATTATCTTACCTGACTAGGTCTCAAAGCACATAAGGTCAGTGTCTTTATTCCATTCGCTAATGAGACAGATAGTTGGAGAAATACGAAGTGACTTGGCCAAACTTAACCAGGAGCGGTGTAACAAAGCTGTGTAAGAGATCCACCTTCCTCAGGGTCAGCTCCCTGTCCAGCTGCCCCCACCCCCAACCCCTCCTTTACAGAAGGCAACACATTTCCTTCATCTCTTGCCCCAGCCAAAGTGCATTTTGAGGTCAGATAAACACACCATGGACAACACGAACCGCAGAAACCGCTGCAGCTGTCAAAGGCTTCTTCATGGTGTCCCTCTGCTCACCATAAATAGTAAGAGAGATACTCCCACTCATTTCCTGCAGGCTATTAAGGCAGCAGTTAATGGTATTACTGCCGTCGTGAATAACCCTGATTTTATATATTACCTCTTTTTCAGGCACGAGCAGGATCAAATGTGCAGGCAAAACAGAAGTCTGAAAAGTCTACTTGCATATCTCCTCCCAGCACCACTGAAGACCTCTGAGTAAGGACATATCATCTGAGAGATGTTACCAGTCTGCTGAGGGACAGAAGGCTGCATTTCTTTCACTTTCATTTTTTTTCAGGAAGCAACTGTTTGCTGAAGGATAAAATTCAGCTTGGACTCTGATTTTATGAGTAATTGTGTTTTTTAATGCAAAGGTTAAATACTGTCTTTTTTGGGAAGTTCAGATGTGAAGAATTTGTTTCACTATTTAATTCAATGGTAAGAGCTTTACAATTATCAGTGTCCTCTATTTATGAGTCCTGTTGACTACCAAAGCTCTTTGCTGTTATCATAACTACAGTTAAAACCTCACAATACAGTCCAAAACGCAGAAATGTGCAAAATTAAGGGGGTGAGGGAACAAAAATTAAGTAGTCTAAATTTAGTCTGGTTTGATATGTTTTCTTCACCTGAAGTCACTTGATATCTTTCTATCTGCACTATACTGTAAAAAATGTTAGCTTTCCCAGGATCTGCAGCCGTGAGTCAGAAATTGCTAGAGGTACACACTTAATACTGGTTAAGAAATTAAAAAGGCTGATCTCTCTTTTCTTACCAGCACTCTTTCAGCAAACATTTTTCCAACTACGAGTCTCCCAAAGGAGCAGAAAACCTGAGGTCTAAGCTAGTTAAGAGTCATTCCACCAGCTGAGTCTAGCAAGACTCATATGTTCATCCTTGAGTCTTCCGCAGAGGACCCAGAGATTGTCCGGATGGATCTCTGACTCACACTTGAATCTGGTATTGAGACAGACATGGGAGACCAAGACTTGTACTAGAATTTTGTTGAAGAAGGATCAGAAGTGATCTGGATAAGAAATGAAGCAGAGGTACTTGGATCTTCTGAGAGTTCAAGTGGGAGAAAGAAAGACAGTGGACAAGTACATGCTAGAGGCAGGCAGGCAGAAAGATCAGACTCCATTTTTCCCCCACAAATGAACCCCTGACTCAGAAAAAAGAGCTTTCTCCCCCTGCCTCTCAAGCAGGATGTTTCAACCACCACTATGGAAAACAGTACAAACAAGACAAAATACCCACAATGGGACCAGTGTCTCACCACCCTTCCTGTTCTTTGTATAAAATTTTGAAACAGTCGTACCATTTCCATACCTTTCTCTTGGGCTTTCTGTCACTTTCTGCAAGTTTGCATCATTAGGCAGTTTCCTGGCTCAGGGAGATGAGAGGAATCAATGTGAATTTGCATCCCCTTGATGCCACCCTAAACTAACCCTCTTCCTCCTTGAAGTTGTGCCAATCATTCATGACATCAACGCCAGGTGCCTGCTGAAAGGTGTGGGTTCAATTCCCATCTTCACCAAAATCTTTCTAGGTGTCAGGTGGGTTTTCCTCTCCCCTCTGTAAAACAAGCATTTCATTTCACTGCCCCACTGGGAACTCAAGAGGAGAGAATGATGCTTCAGCAGCTCCAGTTCAAAGCTGGGGGAAGTCTTCTATTAGAAATAGTTTGAAACTTGGTGATGGAAGCTATTTACCTGCCATGCTAGTAAAAAAAATCTCCACAAGCTCATTTCTAAGTTTTCTGAAAAAATGAAGAAGAAATTCCAGCAGAAGTTACAGGCAAAGAAACATCACCTATGCATGTCCCCAGGGCAAATTTATTCAACAAAAATACCTAGAGCCATTTGAAGAGACACATGCCAATTTTTTTAATAAAATTCTTGTCCCTTTTTAGAAAAACAGTACATTCTGGTCATTGGCTAAGACAGGTAAGAGCCTTGCTCTCTTTAAGATATGTTGAGACAAGCATTCTTTTTTCCCTATACTGACAAACAGCAATGTGGGTGAAGATCAGAGAACTCTTCCTCTAAGAATGCAGGGCCCACAAAATCAGGAGTTATGAGGTACCAGTTGAACACCTAGACAAGACAGAAAGGAATGTAATTCCATACAGAGACAGATAATTTTAATCAGACAGACAATTTAAAGATGCATTTTGTCTTTTCTTCTTAATTGGGAGTGAACATAAATAACAAAGATAACAAAATCATCAGTGGTCCCTCTCCCCGCAGTTACCTGCCCATGAGCTCTAAGAGAAGAGAAAGCATGAAAGAAATGTTGGCATGTTTTATTTTGGACCATCAGGCAGCAGTTTGTACTAATAGATGTATTTTTGAGAGCATACAGCTGCCTTATTCACTAATTAAAGCTTCTGAGAGTGTAATGAAAAACTGTGTGATTTCACTGCATGGCAAACAGCCAGCACAATTTGTTTCAGATACACGTAAGATATTTGAGTTGCAGATTATCTGGGTTCTTGTAGGGTAAGTTTCAGCAGGTGTGCAGTAAAGGCAAGGGAAAGGGGGCCGGCCCTATATTCCCAGCACATTTGCAAATCCTGCCATTGGAATTTCTTCCAGAGAAAAAAAAAAAACCACAAAGCACTGGGTTGCAGTGTAACAGCCCTTATCTGAGCAGTGGCCATATGTACCTGATGACATTACAGGGAACGTGTAGAAGAGGAAGAGGAGGAAGAACAGTTATGGCAAATTGGCAAGCTAGCTTAACTTTTAGAATATGTAAAAAAAAAAATATTCAGGGAAAGGCCAGGATTATGTCTTTCCAGGCTTTATTGTGGCCTTTCTGTACTTGAAGGGCGCCGATAAGAAAGACGGGGATAAACTGCTTAGTAGGGTCTATTGCGGTAGGGCAAGGGGTCATGATTTTAAACTAAATGAAGGAAGATTTAGATGAGGCATAAGGAAAACGTTTTTTAAAACATTTTTTAAAACATTAGAATAGGTTGTCCAAAGAGGTGGAGGGTCCCTCCTCCCTGCAAATATACAAGATGGGGTTGGACAGGGCTCTGAGCAAACTGATCCAGTTGAAGAAGTCCCTGCTCATTGCAGAGCTACTAGAATTGATGAACTTTAAACGTCCCTCCCAACTCAAAATATTCTGTAATTCTATGATTCCTCCTCTTTCTCTCTATCTGGTATGAAAGTGCCAAAACATTAAACATTTTTTATTGTTCCAGCCAAAGGGAGGAGAAAAGCCTCTTTCATATTGTGAGAAGGGGCACCTATAAAACAATTCAGGCTCGCTCAAAATTGAGCAGCCCTCAAACAACACAGTTCTGACAAAACAGTCTCTAGACAAGGGCTGGTGTGTGCACACATCTCTGAACAAAGTTAATATTTTTACAGTAAAAAAGATGGAACTTAGGCAAGATGCCAAGACCAGGAACCCCAAGAATTGCTGACAGGTTAGAAAAGCACTAATTCCACAATAGCATCTACCCTAGAACATCATGGCTGTCTGTCACCCTGACTGCCCTGGCAGCAGTCGTGAGCTAGCAGAGAGTGTGAAAGATGCACACTATCAAATTTACATACATCAAGGAGACAACAATATCACCAAAATTAAAAAGCTACTAATACACAGCAATCTGCCAAATTGAAATTCTGGACTCATTGGATATCCAACTCCATGTCTGTATCTGTTATATTATGAACATATTCTCTGTGACTATCAGCAGCTGGAATATAATAGGTTTGTCTTCCCTGATATTTGGAAGACAGCCTCACTCTCACACAGCACATCCCAGTGCTCCGCAAACAACACTTTTGCCACCATATTTTCTTGCTATAATCGAGATTATATCCCAAACCTTCAGTCAGAAGCCATTGGCTTTTAGATATTAAGGAGACTACTGATCCATGGAGAGAAAACATGCTAGAGAACCAGATTCCCCTCACTGATGGACGTATTTTTGGAGATAAACCTCAGCTTTGGACACAGTTTAGACAATCTGATCAGTACAAGGGAAAGTTGCTACTAAAACCACTCAGGATCCTTAAGGGAAGGCATTCCAAGAAGGAAAGGCAACAGGCAACTTCTTGCAGGTTCATTTAAGTTTAGGAAAGATGGCTGCCACAATCTACATCTTTAGCTACACAGTTTAGAAGTCATTAGGAGTCGCTGGAGTTTTTAGAAAGGATGTGGTACTTAAACTTGCTGACAATTAAATTTTACAAAGGGAGCTTGAAAAACAATAACACTGTCAAGTACTGGACACCCCTGTTTTAGCAGGTGCTTAAAGGCACCTTTCACCATTAACATAGCTGCAGGGAACAGATGTGTTTCTTTGGTAAGTTTGTGTATTATTTCTAAAACATAACAGATTTTTGTTTGGGTTTCAAAAATTTCCTTTTGTTTAGATGCTTTTCAAAGTGATTATTTGCTACACAGAGACAAATTCATTATAACTTGCAATGAATTTGTTTCCCACTTTTTTCTGACCTCAGAATACAATCTACTATTTTTCTGCCTGCCCTTGCTAGCAGTGATATCAGTCAACTGTTCCATGTCTCAACAAATCACAGCAATTAGCAACAAACATCACCACAGCACAAACATTTCTAAAGACTGTCCACAAAACACGTCCAGAGACAATATTCAGAGCACATGAATCAAGAAGCTCTTAACACACCAGTCATGGGAAACCTAATTAATCTGATTCAAAACAAACACTGCAGCCAAACGTTAAGTGACATTAACCAGGCTGGAAAAGACTTCTACAGGAGCAAAGTGAACCTTTGACATGGTCAGTGAAGCAGTACTGCGATTTAGAGAGGGAGGAGGGTTTGAGGGATGGATTGGTGCAAACCACAGCATGGCGAGAGTAAATCAAACAAGACAGAAGCTCCTGCTGAAAACACTGAGCTCCATATGATCCTGGTCTAGATATATCTTGCCATGACATATTACGGGAGGAAGAAATCAGCACTCCCTCTGAAACCCTCACGGCATCATTTCAGAGCTTCTTGGCACAAAGACGCCGCCACTGATTTTGGTGGGATCTTCTGTGTGTTTGGTATCTCTGAAAGCCAGGCTGCATGCTTTGGTTCCTATATAGAGCACTGTAAGTCTAGCTTTCAGAACATATTTAAAAATAAGCTACAGAGATTTGAACGTCTATTCCCACCTTTGAGAAAAGATTTGGAACCCACAGGGGGCCAGCACTTTCGCTGTCTTTACAAATCCTATTGCCCCCCTCAAAAGAGTAACATTCTGTTGCTGCACCTGTAAAGACTGTAGGAAGGCACCCTGGGCTTGCCTTGTTTTAGGCTAAACAAATGCATCATGGTTATGAAGGAATGAGGAAACAAAGGCACCTGCCTCCGTTACTGAGAAATATGTCAATATTGGAATCATGGTCACCACCAAAGTCTTCCGTTCTTTATTGTGGTTAGGCCACGTGTCCTCAGCTTCTACCTAAGGAACAGTGCCCCAGCATGGTTAAAAAGCTGTTATGCACCACCCAAGAGTGGATGCATTTTCCTTCTTAAATAAAAAATAAATTAAAAATCCAGTTTATAGTGAGAATGGCAGGTCACCTTGAACACATCAGGAAAGAATATGGCACTTCCAGCTTTATGTGATTTAGAGATGTTAACTAGTGACTTTACCAGCCTGCACAGCTTCTGTAGTATGTTAGGTGCTTCAAAAAGTTTATGACATTGCCTGTTTTTAAGCATGATAATATATGAGGATATTACCTCTGAACAACCACTGTACTTCATTTGACAGAACAGGTCATAACGAGCCTTCACTTTACACCTTTGAAGCTTTGAATCAAGGGTAGGATTTTTGTCTATTTCTGTACTAAAGCTGCTAAAATTGAGGTCCCTTTCCTCTCCTTACTACAGAGCTTGTGGTTTTTTCTACAGTTCTAAAAAAAGTGAATACTCTCAAAACAGGGACATATGTTGTTCTAAACCCTAATATTAAGCTGTTACAACAGTGAAGTATGAAAGGATCAAATATATTTTTGCAGTTGCCCCACCGATGAACTAAGGGTTTATACACGTTCAGTTTCCTTCAGTAAACAGTTTTTCATCACCGAAAGGGGGCAAAGCAAATATACTGCCTTGCCCAACATCACTTCTGGGGTTTGGAGAGCATTTGTCATTCACAATTATGGTTTTAGTTTTTACTCAACAAGAGCAGACCTGGAGACAGAGATTCCTTCCACTTCACTTTAGATACATGGCTGAGGCTCTCAGAACAGACTGTGATGGTTCAAAGTTATTTATGCAGCCAGTGAATGCAGAGAGAAGGGTCTCGGGAGGGCTGTTTGTAACCACAGCCTGCTGGGTCAGGCCCAATACCTATTTATCCCAGTACCCCGTCCCCGGCAGTGGTCAGTAATGGCTATTAAGTGAAAAAGCACAAGAACAGAACAAATATGTATGCTATCTTCCTAGTATACTCTCTTAATCTCTGCTATCTGCATCTCAAAGATTTTCTGACTCCAAAGCAGCAACCTTAGATTAAAAAAAAAAAAAAGGCAAAACACTCAAGTGGAGTTATCTGAACATTTGCCTAGTCACTTTGAGATGGGAAACTTCTTCCAGCTACATCATGCTGCAAAGATAGGCAGTGATGTAGAAACCAGTGCATAGGAAATGATGTAGAAACCACTGCCATAATATCATCGCTTCAAAATCTTAGCAGGGTGCTCGTATCAGATGGCAGGATATGAGTAGGTATCAGTAAAAAACCTCCAGGGACACGCCAGCCTCTGGAAGCAGAGGTAAAAATGCCACAGAGCCAAGATCAAACTACTTTTCGAGCATCCAAGTAAAATGCAGAAGCACTGTGGGCCCTTCTGATAAGAGGAGCCAACAGTATTCATCGTGTTTTGCTTGTGAGGGGCTGACAGGGTGTCTTGCTTCAAGGTGCAAAAGAGTTAGAAAACAGTGAGACCCTCAGCTCAGCTGTGTAATCCCAAGTCCAGGCATCTCCTCTCAGATCTACAGCAACTACTTAACAGGAGCAAAACCACTGCTGCATGCTAGAGAAGTTTCTGTGGGGCTTCCTGGGAAACAGTGAGACACTGAAATGCTGTTTTCAAAGATGGTTTCTAGCTTAATCAAACACAGTTCAAAGCCCCAAATTTATTATAGGGTTTAAACAAAAAAAAAAAAAAAA
>VZTI01000914.1:647617-658505 GCA_013397865.1 Struthidea cinerea
AAAGGAAGATTGAAAATAGACTGAAAGTCTATTGTTTGACAATTTTTTTAAGCCTTTTATATTTTTTAAGCTAGCAGCATACACACAGTTGTACCACTCTTCAAAAGGCATGTAAATCACTTTCAGGTTCTACTGCTTTTTGCTCCCAAACTGATCCAGTAATCAGGTATCATGTTATCTGTTTAGTCTGCCCAGTCAATACATTGCTATTTAAGTTGCATTATCACTGAGATATATTTGGTACAACATCTGCAGAGATTGTATTACAGAACACTTAATTGTTTGCATAGCCAAATGCAGGGCTATTCAATTGGCCCTGTGCTAGTCAACAAGAGATCTCAAAACATGACCTGTCTCACCCCATACCTGCATTGCTTTCCCAGACTGCCCTAGGGACAGGACCTGATCTATGTCTTCTGGACTCCACTGCTGGTTGCCACTGCAGTGGACTGCAGAAAATGTAGTACTTGTACACACAGAGCTCTCTGCACCGTACTGGAAAATATCACAGAGCTGCTTCATGCTCTCGCCCTCCATTAAAACATAGGCTGTGTTGAAAATGAGCCAGAGGTGTCCATTGCAATTCACAAGCAGTGCTTTAGGCCAGAGTGAAGGAGGAGAGCAGAGCAGATGCCTCTGGTACAGGCCTAAAGTTCAAAAGGCAGAATTCAAAGGGGTGTGGGGAGGAACAGTGTTTTAAATGAACTCTAAATTAGTAGTGTCCAGTCAAAAAAAAAAGGAAAAACGCCCAGAGTCGCAGGACAGACTACCTCTAGCTGGATCTGCTAGACAGGCCATGACATAAGGGAAAAATATATTACCTTCTGCTTTGCATGCCTTGGTTATTGCCACATTCCTTCAAAGTCTCCCATACAGGGGGAAACATCTCCCACTGTTGGGAGTGACACGGTTGCTGGGACACTCACTGTTGCAGGTACCTGCTGCAGAGAGGTAAAAAGACAAATCCATTCTGCATGTGTGACCAAGGCTTGTGGCTCAGCCACTTCCAGCTTGCTGCTGGCAGCCTGGATATTACCTCTAAGATAAATGAATAAGAGTTTAAGGTCTTATTGGATTACTGTTTATTGAACTTTATAAATTCCAATTAACAGACCCCTGAGCAATATGAGACATGTAGTGTACTCTTCATTTTATAGTGCAATTATTACAGAGTTTATCCTCAGCTGAACAAGAGGTATTAATGGATAAAACATGGGAAAGAAGACATACTAATAGATAAAAGCAGATATTGGAGACACGGAGATAAACAGATACAACCAGGAAAAAACACACAAGGCAAGAAAGACCGCACGTGTTTGGCTGATTAGGTTATTTCATTGCTTATACTACTGTGCAGGAGGCCTACAGGAAATAGATGAGACAGTTGCACAGATGAGTAAGTGTCCTAAATATGCAAGCAGAAGAAGAGAGTTGGGGAGGGGGGTAGGGGGGGAAGAAGAAGAAGAAGAAGAAAAAAAAAAGAAAATAGATAAAAAGCAGTCAAAATAGGACAGATTTTGGAATTTATCATTTTCACAGTTGCTCTAGAGGCATAAACATGTTGAGAAAGATCTCCCAATTCAGCATTTTGCCAGCACACAGAGAAAGTTGTACTAGTGAATCTTTGGTACTATTTCAGATAAGAAAACATGTGCAGGGTGTTCACCCACTAATTTATACAATCAAGATGCAATGCAATCTCTCCTTCCCCACCCGAATATGGGACAGCAACCAAGTTGCTTACACAAGATCTGTAGAAACTCAGCTCCATTAAAAACCATGACGAAAGGAAGGTGTTTTTAAAGCTGCTACAGATATTTCAGGCCTTTTTTGCCCCCCTTCTCATTCCCACCTGACTTTTTTTTTTTTTTTTAAATTTATTGAGCCTGTGCATACTGTCTTTTTCAGAGATAAGAGGAGCATGTATGTGTATAAACCCCAGCAGTGACCAACTACATCGATCCAGTCTGTGTTGCCAGCGTTTCGTGGTACTTTCACGTGCTAAATATAAGAGCTCTCCTACCTGTTTTCTGCAGGTATTATGAAGTGGATAAAGGAAACAGGTTCATGTTGTCTTCGTTTCATGCTTGAACTTTCACATTATGATTCTCTGCTGGTGGGAATATTATTAGCATGGTAGTTTCCAGTTCCTTCTCCCCCCTCCCACCATGGTGTCAGAGCTCAGGTGCTCCCTACAAACTTAAGTGTCTCTCAGAACTCACAACTTAGGGGATAACACAAAAGGTGAGCATCAGATGTTTTGCTTCCTAAAGTCCCAAATACAACTAGTGTCAGCTACTTAATTCAAAACAGGGCCTGAAACAAAACAGGTGATTTCTAAAGTTGGATGACTTCTTCTTGGCCCATAGAAAAATTGACCCAGGAACACCACAGCAAGCTGAAGGCATGGTTTCATCAGCAATCTTAACACTCTCCTCCCTGGGAACCAATATCAAGGGAGATGAGGGTTGGGGAGATAATCAGACATGCTACAGCACCGCTAGCAATTTAAAATAAGACCGTGTGGCTACACCCATGTGTTGTGTGTACTTGTGATGAAAGCCCTGAACCAGCACAGCCGCAGTCTGAACACAAGGCTTGCAAAGGAAGGACAGGACAGCAGAGCTGCACATGAGGGGGATCACCATTTTTAGGGTGTTTAGATTTTTCCCCACCTGTGACTGAGCTTGAAATTGATCCTAATTCTGTTCAACCACAAAATATTTCTTCTTGTCATACAAGAGTTGCTAGGGAGAGCTGGCAATGGTCTTGTTCACTTCCCGCTCCTCAAAGCAAAACAGGTTTAGTTGTTGCAGCCTGGTCCAAGTTTTGTCTTCTCTTAAGGGTGCTGCACATGAGAGCGACTGGAGCTGCAGTAGGTAACAAACTGCAGCAGCAGACACTGCAGTAAAAGATCAAAACCTCCAAATTCCCCTCTGAATTCTGTCTGGAAGCTACTGCCCATGAAACGAAGGTGCAAAAATGTTGATTTAGTAACACCTTAAATGAAGGAATCTTTTCTAACAGGAGGAAGAAGATACCAAAAATAACCTCAACCAAGGCTTGTAACTGCTTTTCAAAGCCTTTCTCTAAACACCATGGTGATTTTACCAGAATATTGGTACAATCAAGTTTAAGAAACCTGCCAACCTCAACACTCTTCTTACAGCTCCCATCCAGGGACATCAATCATAGGAGTAGCTTGCCTTCTCGACTCCTCTCCTGTGTTCCCTTCCCCTTTAGATTCTTGGAAGCTGTAATACCCATCCCCTTTAAAGCTATTAAGTAGAGAGTGGAAGTGAAATATATCTCCAAGAGCACCTCTTGCTGATGAAATACAACCTCCTTATGCAGGCACTGACCCAACACGGGGCCGTCAGCAGAGCTGCAAACTCTCCCTCAGGTTACAGGTTGCGCAGCCCCTCAACAGCTACATGAAAGACAGCAATCGAGTCCCAGGTCAGGCAGAGTTAATCTACTCAAAGGGCTGAACACACCCAAGAAAGTAATGAAAACTCAGGATGGCCACCCCCCTGCCTACTCCCGGTACCACCCCCTGAGCCCCCCACCCTGCAATAGATCATACAGAATGGATCACATTAATTTTCTATAAACTCTATCAACTTGAGTGGCATGTCCTTAAGGGTTAGGTGATTGATATCCACAATGAAGTCTTATAATCTAAAATCATATTAATATTAATATTAAAGATTTTCTGTCCTTTATGTGCATCATTAAATTCTGAGTATAAGGTGAAATTGACAACATACATTTTGACAGCTTATCTATAATAAATATGCAAATCTTGATACCAGCATGTCATCACAGACTTTGCTGCTCCTTGAAATATCAGAGAGATCCTTTCTTTATATGACATTTACAGTGAAAGATCAGATATAAAGCATTTTTGTATAACTGAGATTTTCATTGGTTTGGTCCTCAAGTACAATGATAGGGGCTTCATATTCCATTGGCACCAGCATTATCCCTCCTTCCTGTCTCTTCTTCATGACACAGTGGTGGGGAAAAATTTCAAGTGTTTCTACTCTTTCTCTGTGCTCCTTACAGAAAGTGAATTTAAAAAATGTACTCTCTTAAGGAATCTTAGAAATGTCTTCCCTTAGGCTCACAGATACTACCAGAAAGGTGATGATTCAACACAGGAGGGTTGTATTTAGCCCAGGAGAAGGATTAAATGACTTAGTAGACAGGATGCCAGCTGTCCTTAACCCTGTGAGTGTACCTCAGACTGTGCAGTGCCACCCCACTCCCACAGAGGATTTAGAAGCCCAGACCTGACAAAGGCAGTATTTTGGAGTAGTACCCTGCCTGTTCCAGCCCAATATTCACACAACCCCAACTCACAGATACCCACTCCATCCTATCAGCTGGTACATGCACCTCATGCTCCTGTATTCACAGGAGTTCAGAAGGCTGGCAGCTAGATTTGAGTTTTCAGCCTGTTGCTCGGTGGGACTCTGCACATGCAGTGTGAGGCGATGTCACTCCTGGGACAAAGCACTGGCAGGGAAAGAGATCCAAACCGACTGTCCTGTGCTGACTTTTATGCATTTTGGAGCCCTCAGCCTTCTCCTACCTCCATCAATCCTTATCAGAGGCTGCTGCCAGACAACAGTGTCAGGAACGTTGGGGGAAGAGGGGTGAGTGTTGTTAAATTGCTGTGACTAGCAAAAGACCCGTCTAATTTTGATTGGGAATTTGACATAACTAATGTAAACAACTAATCACAAATTTTACACTGCCTTTAGAGAGAGAGTGTGTACATGTCCATGTACACACGCAACAGATCTCATCCTCTCCTTCCAAATTAGTCCTTGCATATTCTTGTAGAAGAAGAATTGAAAGGAAGTATAAGGAGATTTTCAATGAGGACAATAATTCTTAAGAGACCAACCCAGGGCTATGAAATTTATTGTTTTGAGGTCTGTTATAACCATTTATTTCTGTCAAGGGCAGGGCACAGGTAGAACAGGAACAAAAAGATCAAAGAACATGGAGACATTTTTACTTCTTTTGTCTTCTGGTCACAGCCTGATGCTGGCCATGAAATGTGGAATATGAGCAGGGCAACAGATAAGCCAGAAGTCTGTGATAGAGGCTTCACTGTAGAGTCCATGTGTGTGTGTGGACAGTTGTGCTGAATGGGAATAATAGTGTATGGTAGTTTACCCTACAGTCATTGAAGAATTCAATGCTGAGCCATTACCATATGGCAAAATCATGAACCCCAGCAGTTTGAACAGAATAGGACCCCTGACCCTCAGGGAAGACAGAAGTTTTATAATTTGTTCAGGTGCTGAAACCTTCAGGGTCTTTTATTTTCAAAAAAAGAAATAGGGAGGTGCCAGGGAAGAGCAGCTCCTTTTTCCACGGGCTTTGCAATGTTGCCAAGTCACCCCTCACCTTTCACCAAAGTCACAGGACCCTGTATTTAATAGCAGCTAGCTTTACTCAACAGCATCCTCCCTCCCATGACAGGTTTGCATGAAGAGTTCTGATGCTTCAGAAATTTCCACTTCCCAGTATGGTTAAGTTGTTTGGAGCCTGCAAGGGAAATCCTTCTGCCAGAGAATGAAATCTGTGTCAAAGCAGGCATCTCCCAATTCATCCTGTCAGCAGCCAGCCTCTGCTCACAGCCACATCACACAGCAGCTGCAAGCCACGAGATGTGGCTGAGGGCTGCCACCCTGCCTGCTGTGTAGGAGGCCAAGCAGGAACTTCCTACTCTGAGAGGTGCAACTCCAAAACCTGGGCTATAAAGATGAGTTCCACAGGAAGGGATGCAACCTCTGCAAACTACAGAGAGCCATGTCAACAGGATGTGTTGTCAATACTGACCCCAAGGCAGGCTGTGTCTGCAGAGAAGTAGGGGGTAGATAAAGGAGGTTTTATTTCTTCTTTCCTGCACTGTTCCCACAATTAACACTCAGCTCCCGTGTTGCATTCATCTCTGACTAATCCTCCCCTGCATTATTTTTTATTTGTGTTGACTTGACACACCTTAATCCCTGAGTCAGCTCCTATTTCTTGCTAAACCAAAGGTAAATTATACCAAGTCTACCCAGCAATGTTAAAGCCAGCAGGATTTATAATGCAAAGCACCTGCTAAAAATACCCAGGCAAGCATACCAACTGCAAGAGCTTTCCACAGCACCAGAGACAAACATGTCACACCCAGAAGATGCAGAGCAAGACAGGGTAAAGCAGTACAGCCTGTGAGAGACCAGGTCTCTGTCCTGCACCCAGGACCCAATGAGGCATCAAAGGCAGGAGAGCTTCCCTCTTGGCCCCCGCTCCTCACACTCCCATCCCCTGGAATCACGGCTGTGTCACGAGTATCACCCATGTCACTCACTGCACCACGCCTTCAGAGCAGGCAGAGTGCTCTCTTTCCATCACAGACCTATCTCTGCTCACTCTCGGGGGACTCCTCACCCCGGACACTGCCTGTGTGTACTCCCTCACCTCACTTCACACACACTCCACCAGTACCATGCTGCTGTGCTTAATTTTTGCCTTTCTCCCCATGCCTATTACCCTGCCCAGCTCAGCCTCTCAGCCTCTCCCACTTGTCCCACTCTCTCTGCATCCACGTCCCAGGCACTGAGTGTCACTTGCGCTTCCTCTCCCTTCCTCCTGCCTCTTCCCTGCAGTCTCCCTTTCAAGATTGCACAAGCCCATGTGCCAGGTGGGAAGACAGTTTTTTGATTCATCCACATTATCAGCAAAGTGCATCCAGATCTGAACAGCCCTGTCAGCTCTTGAGAAATGAAACAATAGCAAATATCTGGTGAATTTCATGGTTATCAACACTCCTAATCAGGCAGATGAACTGTAAAAAAAAAAGCATTCATTACTTTGAACTAATGATTCCTTAACATCTTTGCTTTTTGAGACTTGACTCTCTTCAGTTTCCTGTATTTATTTTTAAATGAATTGCAAATCCAGCCCTTTTTGCCCAGGAATTTCTGCAAAATCCTGGAGCCTGAAGTCTAGTTCCCTCCTCCCCCTCCTCCAGCTTCTGTTTGCAGAGCATCATTATCATTATGTAATGATGTTTCTGTCGAGCTAGCAGAACTGCATAGTAAAGCGCATTAACCTGGCGATAACGGATCACTTACATTTTTTATCATGATCTATTGCCGAGTTAGCACACCGGGCCACTTCCAATAGCACCGTGCACTCGATAAATTAGTGTGCTGGCCTAGAACCTGTGATGGAATATTGTTTGGATTTCTGGTGGCTCTGCAACTAATTGTATTTTTCCCCATCTGTATGCTTTGCCTTGACTCAGGGCTGTCGAGGGAGGAGAGTGTAGGGGATGAGCGAATAAGAGAACCGTCTGTGTAAGATTTATCCCTTGGCACTAATTGTCTCACCCTCTGCTTCATTAGGACCTCTCCCATCAACTTATCCCCCGTTGGTAGCCTCCAGCTCTGCCTCATCCAGGCAAGGTGCTGATCCTCTCCTTACTCTTTGTAGGGAGACAAGGTTCTCTCAAGTCTGCCAGCAGTTTCTGTATCCAGATCAACTCAGAGTCCCTACATCTCTGAAATTGTCTCAGAAAAATGTGGAATAGAACTGGGCACTCCAAAGTTTTGACTTAATACAGTATTGGTCTCATTTACAAACCCACACGGCTCAGGAAAAAAAAAAAAATCCAACTTCCAAAGCATGCATCAAGCCAAGGGAGAGCTCAAACTGTTAAAGAGACCAACAGCAAAGCCCATACAACTTCTAGGACTTCACCCAAAGAAGAAATTATAAAGTTTTTTGAAGTCAGTAGGGTTTTTGTGAGGTTAACACTTGAGATTCTTCCCAGGTTCAGTCAAGACAAGGTCCCTGTAAAATGATGACAGGAGCAAGGGATGGATACCTGCAGTCCTCACAGCTCACCTGACAGCCCAAAGAAAGGAGATACGTATTGCTGTACCCTCGTTGCTCATAGCTTCTGCAGTGGACACCCCTGATACAGAAGGGTTTTTGTGTCCTTTTTCTTGAAACCCTCATTTATTTTCCTTGCACTTCAGCAATCAGGGCCAAAAATAAATCATATTGCCACTACTTACACTGGACCTACAAAGCCAGATTATGGCACCGGGTATCTCTGTGCACAGTCCTTTGAGAGCTGCCCTGTTATTACTGCAAGCTAAGCAGGTCACTAGAGAGACCTAGAGGTCCCAATTCTGGAAACTTATGCATGTAATCCTTGTGCCACTGCTGACCACAACAAGTTTATTTGTGTACTTAAAGTTAAAAAACTTCATGAAGTGCTTGCAGGATCAGAGTCCTATTTCCCTGGATGGTAGTTCTGCTGCTGGTAAATAAGTGCCAGGAAATAGAGCAGAGACATGCTGGTTTGTGCATCCCCAGGCACACAGAAGACAGAAGCAAACTCTAATATTTACCAACCTGAAAAAACTGTAAAAACCTGGAGTTTCCAGCTTCCCTGACAGTACTAGCAGCAGAAGAGTGAAATAAATTAAATAATCATGCCATAAATACTAATTAATTGCCATTAAAAAGTACTCAAATCGTTTAAAAGAAAAATGCAGCCATTAATCAGAATAGCTCAGGTACCTAAATAAATATTTACTATTATGCGTGCATATTTAATCTACCTACCCATCAAAGACTAATGCTCTCTTCCTTGCCAGTGAGGCTTATTAACATCCTAGAGGAATAAAAGAGCGTCCCAGAACTGTGCAGGAATGTGGCATAGGGATTTAGGAGTAAGACAGTTGCACAGGCAAAAGCATAAGCCGGCAAAGGTGGTGCTATATATAGCCTTACATCCAGGAATAGCCTCATCTTATTACTTGTGTTTGAACTAACAGCTCTAGGCCCTAATGCACAAACTCATTGTCCCAGGCAAGCCCTTCTTAATGGACAGATCCATCCTGAGCATCTCCTAAGCCTACACATCAAAGTCTTCTCGAGACTGGGATTTAACATATTGTATTAATGAGAATTACTTCCAAGGAACTGTGCAAGGGTGGCTCTATCCATAGCTTTCAGAAAGCAACAACAACAACAACAACAACAACAACAAAAAAAGAAAAAAAAAACACCAAAAAACAACAACCCTCTCCATGTTTGAAGTCTGCTTAGAGATGATTTTTTAGGGGAGCAGGTTGGAACAATTTTCAGGAGAACAATAATCATCTAGGAAAGAAAAACATAAATACTAGACTTCAAGTTGGGGGAAAGGCATAACTAGGTTTGTTTGAGAACACACAGTCCGACTCAAAGCTCGCAAACAAGACATAAGGATACTCCCAATCTGAAACAAAGAGATTTAGTGGTCTGCTGCCTACTTCAAAATAGACTCTTTAGGGCCTTTGCAATGCTTCTACCCCTTGTGTTAAGAAGTCATCCCTCCAAAAGGTAGGCTGGAAAGTGGTCTCATAGAGGGGCAACCTTGACAACACACAGCTTGTGGGAAGGAAATGATAAAAAGAGAGGACACTGGGATTTATTTAGATGTTATTATGTAATGCTTCTGGTGCAGTCCTGAACTTGTATCCTCCTACTTTTTGAGCAAATTGCTTTTCCAAGTGTCTTCAGGGGAAATTAAATATAAACAATTAATAAATATTGGAAAGACTATTTTTAAGGGTTCTCAGGAGCATTTGATATGATTGCTATTATTTTTAATAAAATAACTGAATGGAAAGGTTTTGCAGTTTCTGCTGGTTTTGTTTCATTTTGGTTTTTTCCTAATTGGGCTTTGATAATTCCCCCCATGAAATACAAATAGACACTTCAGCAGTGACAAAACTAAGAAAGACTCAAAGGGCAAGCAAGGCAGTTAAGCTTACAGGGAGGGCTTGCTGCAAAATTTTTTGGTACAGTTTTATAAAACCTCTCCTAACTTCTTATGTAGAGAGAAATGTAAAACGTTATGTAAAGGGTTGTGGACAGGAAGGGAATACCTCAGGAGCTAAGCTTTTTTAAACACAACTGCTTGTAGAATAGCAAATACTTTTCCCGCTTCCTAACTTCTCTGATGTGGTGTTTGCTTCTGTTGAAAGTGAATTTCAGAACTCCTTAGCAGTTAAGGAGTTACTACCCTGTAGCTCAGACTCACCAAGTTCTATTCCTGTTCTTCCTGAAAGAAAAGAGTTAGACTACCACATCCTAGGTGGGCAGCATTTGAACTTATGTTCATAAATGAAGAAACAAGGAAGTATTTCCTTTCTAGTGACTAAAGAGCTCAATTCAAAACCAGAGTCAGGTGTATACCTTCAAAGGGATTTCAACAACAATCTGCTATGTGTAAACATTTTAGATGCAGCTCTACATCATCCTCGCTGTGGATGGACCATTAATTCACACAGAATAGCTCTAAAAAGGAAAAAGTTAAAGAAACAAGAAAATGGCTTTACAGCCAACACTTGAGCTGTTGCTTTATTGACTTTGGCAAAGTAATGTGAGTTTGTACCAGCTGGGAACCTGCATGACAAATGTAGTGAGTGGGAACCAGGTCTGATCTTACAAGGAGCTCCTGCCTCCATGTGAAATCACTTCAGCCTGGAGAGCTGTCAGGAACAGGAGCAGAGCTTTGCAGAGGAGCCTGCCAAAGTCCATCTTCCTTTCTGAGCAAGAAAAAAGTGTATCCCCCCTCCAAACTATGATAAAGAACTCCTTTAAACTATGATAAAGAACTCCTTTTTGTCCTTACCCTGTATTGTTGCACCTTCTCTAGATAATCCTAAGAGCAAGGAGAGAAATTTTCAGGTACTAATTTGGTGGGCTTTAGGGGAAACAGTAGAAAGGGCTAAGACATTAATTGCCTGTCTGATACTTTCCCAGAAATGAAGTGGGGTTGCCAGGAGAATAAGAAACAGGGAGAAAAAAAAAAAAA